>PVJD01005767.1:0-109661 GCA_004026545.1 Mormoops blainvillei
TCATTTTCTTATTGTAACTCTGCAAGTTACTAAACTTTGCAAACATTTAGAGAATACAACCTGGTCAAGACATGGTGCAAAGCCAACGTAGAGCTGGGGGAAGAGTCTCCTGCCTCTCTGAAACTCTAAATATAAAATGTTTTCATTCCTTTTCTGCATTTCCTCTACCATATGGCCTGAAAAAATGATTGCTGTCTGAAGGTTAACTTCTTCCTCTGTCACCAAACGCATTGCTCACTGTGGTGCTTATTATTTCACATTTTTGATGGAAATGGCTACACAAAGCAAAAGTTCAATGCGAAAGGAACACTGAAACACACCACTGAGTTTCAGATCAGAGGCTTCAGTAAGAGATGGGAATGTGATTGTGTTATAAGGGTTCCCCTTTTCCCTTTTTATTTTTTAATGCATGTTATGTATACTTGTGAGTTTTTATATATTTACTGTTACAATCAATTATTGTAATTATTTTTTGATCAAGTTTGGCTGCCAGAAACCTCTTTAATCTGGTTTCTGTGTCATCTTTCTTAACTCCATCAATCTGTGAGTCCTTTCCTGCATCCTGTGATAATGCAGTGTCCCAGTAAGAAGTCATGTTATATGTTCTTGCTAGATTTTGGGGGGTAAAATCTTAATTTTTTTGTGGAAGAATAGGAGCAGTTTACATTATGTGGATTTTTAACTCCTTGAAAAATTTTGAAAGTCAGTAGTTAGATCAGTGTACCATTTGTGATTAAAAAAAAATAAAAGCATTTCAGCCTTCATAAATAATATTTTTAGAGTGGAGCTTTATTTTTGAAATGGAATTATAAGTTTTCTAAATCAAGAGTTTCTATTTTTTACTAATTTTATCTTTTTTTCTCTCTCGCTGAGCCACATTTAAAAAGAGAGAGAAAAAAAAAGGAGAAAACACACTGATAATTGCTTACTAAGGAAATATCACATGAAAAGAAATAGAAAGAATTCTTGGATACTGATCCGTCCAGAGAGAGGTGAAAGGACTCCATGACCTTCTCTGGTCCCTGTGTCTGAGGCTCTGCACCTGCCCTTGAGATCCTCTGCCCTGTCTGGCGTCGGCTAGAGGTAAAGGCATCTTTCTTCAATCCAGACATGCCTGAAGTCACATTTTCTCCCTCTTAATCTCTGGGGCATTCAAGTCTTTTTTCCCATCTGTGAAGTGAGGCAAAACCTCTCTTTAAAGTTGGAGGTGAGGATTAAATTACAAATTTTACACAGTATACGTGCAGAGCCTGAGCACAGCAAAGGTGCAGTAGTTACTGAATTCCTTCTACCCTGTGTCATATTTACTTACATCTGCAGGATACGAATCTGCCTCATTTCTGTAAATATTCTTACTGTTAAATATGATACAACTACAAAAAACTGCATAAAATAATTACAGTTTAATGAACTATTATAAGATGAGCGAAGGTGAGCATTCTTTTAAACATGTGAAACAGGTCTCATTTTCTTCCTGTGGACGAGGTACAGTCTTGTACCACCAGAGGACAGATATGGGAATGAGAAATAACATTTCATTTAGCTAAATTAAGTTGACCCAAATCCAGCGAAGACCTTGTTTGCAGAGGGGTGAGCTCTTTGACCGGGACTGTATGGCGTGGGCAATGCTGTGGATTAGCCACACAATCCCACGTCCCAGTTCCATGGCTGTGGAAAGACTGGCCCACTTCACACTTTTTAAATCACAGACTGACTTGGGAACTTTTTTTTTTTTTGAGTAACAAAACTTAAGCTACTCTGTATTCCCCATCTAAGTTATTCCAATTTATTTTTATAAATCCATGTTAGAAGTTAATCACACAAGGAAAAATTTTACAGAATTTGTGGTACCCAGTGGCACATTTACACTTTCATTTGAATGTTTACATTGGAATAAATATTGTCATGATTAACTTTTTTAAAAGACATCTCTGTCTTCTAAAACGTTAATAGACATTTCAGTAGGTGCTTACTAGATTGATTTCAAGAGTCTCAAAGCTGTGGTGTTAAGACAGTCCTTGACATTGCTACTTAGGATCAATGAGGGATGCTTACTCTGTCATTGAGTGTCATCCAGAAGCAAAGGGGTGTGGGGTGAGTAGGAGAGGGTAAAGGAGGAGTAGGGTGGGCAGAAGGAGACTTGCCTTTGGGTGGTGAACACACAATACAATATAAAGATGATGTATTATAGAACTGTACACCTGAAACCTATATAATTAATGTTACCCCAATAAATTCAATACAAAATTTTTAAAAGATTGGCTGTGCCATGCCACGAATGCCACGAGCAAATCCCCAGTGTGCGCAGCCCTGCTTGCCGTGCACACTGACGCATGGGAGGGTCACCGTCAGGTGTCAGTTGCCTAGGCAATTTGCCAACTTATGTTCTATACCTTTTCTATAACTTTAACATATATTTTGAGTTTTTATTAAAAATAGATTTGTTTTTTGTTCTTTTAAAAATACATGAGTCATATATATTTTTGTTGTAATTCATTTTTGATTGTTTTTTTTTGTTGTTCACATTAATTGAATGTGCCTCATGTACAGCTGTGGTCCTCTATGGTCAGGTAAGTTTGGTGACACTAATATAGGTTGTCACTTCATATGTATAATGACTGAATAGGCAGTGAACTTGATGTTCAGGAGCTGCAGGGAGGCTGGCTCAATGAATATCTACCTTAACTAATCCCAGATTTGTACCAGACTGTGTGATTCAGAGGTGCGAGCTATCTTTCATTTCCTGGCCCTTAGGAATAAAAGCTAATGTTCTGCTTGGAAATCTTGTTCATTCAAAAGCTGACCTGCTCAAGGTGGGTCTGATTGTGTTGAATAGACTGAAAGCGGATTTGTTGGCTGTCTATACCAGCATTTGGTAGAGATCCCAAGTTCAATGAAATGTCAGTTTAGCATGTGTTCAATATGTAGAATTTCCAACTACACAAAAATGAAAAATTCAACTAATGGAATTTAAAGGCAAGTTCATGCTCTACCAACATTATAGATCGAGCGTAAGCAGCAGATTAAAATGAGACCAGCAGAGATGAAGAACACTGTAGGGCCGGAAGAAGGTCTTAACAAACATGTTACTAAAACCCCAGAGAACTTGTGGAAAGTGTGGAACTAGAAAATGAAACATTTTTCCCCCGAGAGACATCATTGCTTTTAGAGCATGTAGTCTGTCACCCTGGGATCTGTAGTCCTTCCCACTGAAAAAGCAAAACAAAATTAAAAACTTCCTTAAAGTCCTTCATATGAAACACCTGGAGACAGACAAAAGGTTGTCACCGAGCATTTCTGAACTCTTGAGCATCTCAAGGCAGTGATGTAATCCTCATTGCTTGATAAATGTACAATTCTTCAGGATAGTGTTTTCCCCAAACTTAATTTTAAAGGAAGCATCACATAACTGCTGTTCTATTGGGGTCCAGTATGTGCAGAGGTTTCCCACCTTTTGGTGTCTCTGGGCCACACTGGAAAAAGAGTTGTCTTGGACCACACGTTAAATACACAAACACTGACGAAAACCAAAAAAATCTCATAATGTTTTAAGTAAATTTACCATTTTGAGTTGGGCCACATTCATAGCCATCCTGGGCCACATGCAGCCCACGGGCCGTGGGTTGGACACTCCTGATAGGGGTTTGAGGTCCATATAACATTGGCTCCCTCCCATTTCAGCTGTGAGCAGAATGACTTTGGAATAAAGCCATCAATATGAATCAGTAGGTCATTTCCCAACATTATCAAGCTATTTTATACTCATATTACCAGCTAAAGCTTGGGAAGTCAAAGTACTACCATTCTCATATTTATTCTGTAAGAACCAAATTTTCATTGTAGGAGTGCGATGAGGTCATCATCTGTGCATCAGCATCCTGTGAAATCTATTGGTTAATAGTTTGGAGTTTTTCCTTCCAGTGTAATTTACATGCATATAGGTGTTTTTTTTTATTTCGTAAAATTGGAATCATATTGTTTTGAAGAATATGTACTCTGTATTTTCATACATCGTATAACTTACCATGTCATTAAATATTCTTTGAGAATATGAATTTTTAAGGACCGAATAGTATTTTATTACATGCATATCCCACAACTTATTAATGTCCCCCTTTTGTTAAATGATGGTTATCTGCTATTTTTTACTTGTATAAAACAATGATGGTCATTCTTACATATTAGATGAAGTTTTGTGAATTTTTAGGATTAATTAAATAAAGTTATTAGTAAAATATACTTATAATAAACATTACCATAATGTTCCTGAAAAGCTGACTCCAGCTTATATTTTCCTGTAGGACTATGGAGATTGTCTCAATGTGCTCCACCAACACTGCATTAACTATTAAAAATTATTTTGCAGATTCATAGATAAAGCATGGTATCTTATTTTAATTTGTATTTCTTTGATTACCCAAGGAATCGAATTTTTCCATATATTTGTGTACTCATATTTATTATTTTGGCTCTATCTGCACTCTAGAAAGGGGTCCTCTTTTCAGATTGGCTTCCCCAGTGAGCATGAGTGGCAAACATCGTTTATAACCAAGTGCAAACCCAGGCAAAGGACAGCCATTCTTAGGCATTTGCTGCTCAGGTCAGTGGCTTTCACGCCTAGTAATGTGCACCTATGATAACTTCCTGTTCCTTATTAACTCTTTTCCTGACATTTGCTGATTACGGTACGTGATATGGTTTAGTAAGTCATTAAGAAAACTCTCTGGTGGGTGGAACAGTTTTTTTTTATCATAGATTTACAAATTCATTAGTATCATGCTTTAAAACTTTACCTATTTTGTTAAATACTGTTCTCTACTTATTCACCAGTGACTTCCTCAAATTGTTTGGCCTGAGGAAGACTGTGACAGATCAAGTTCATTGTTTTCGCTTTTATTCAAAGCCTAATCAAACTAGGCTGGAAGAGGCAGTACAGTCTGAAGACTCGTTTTGAACCCTGCCCCTCTGTGTGCCCTCGGCCCAGCCTCTGTCTGGGCTGCAGATCCCCCATCTGAAAAACGGGAATAGTCACAGCTACTTGTCACCGAAGCGCTCATAAAAGAGAAAGGGCGCAAAGAGCACCCATGAGAGGGCTTTGCAAACTTTTTATAAAGTCTAGAAATGTAAGGTGTTATTGTAGAATTTATCCTTTTTGTTTTACTAAAGAATTCAAATTCATGAACTAAATAAATAGTAGTTAATATTGACTGTTTTGTATGTGGTCTTCTGGTTTACAAGCCTCAAAGTCTTACAAAGCTTGGCTCATACCACAAAGAGCACACTCTCAGTCTCTAAAAACTCTGATAAAGAGCCCTGGCTGGTGTGATTCAGTGGGTTGAGCATCAGCCTGTGAACTGAAAGGTCACCACATTGATTCCAGGGCAGGGCACATGCCTGGGTGGCAGGCCAGGTCCCTGACTGGGGGCATGCGAGAAGCAACTGATGTTTCTCGCTCACACATTGATATTTCTCTCCATCTCTTTCACCCTCCTTTCTCCTCTCTCTAAAAATAAATAATATCTTTAAAAAAAAAAACCCTCTGATAAAGAGCTAATTAGAGAGACATCTGTAAACCATCATGGTATCATAAGAACACAAATGTGTCAGGTTTATTCTGAGTCTCTCTGAAAATACACTTTATCTTATACCTTATATTGCTAAACTTCAACAGATCTGTCCCTGTCTAATAATATACGTAGTATGTAAAGTATGGTGACTTCAACAATACTTGGCACTTCAAAATGGCAAGATGTGCGTTGGGAGGCAACTTGCAGCCTTTTCCTTCGGTACCAAACTGCGGCGCTCCTCTCTGATAACCGTTGGGATAGCAGGGAGGGGAGTTGGGAAATAGTCCTTCACTTCAGCCCCGAGTTTATAAAAAATTAAATGATGCAAATAAGTCAACTTCTTTTTAGATCTAGTCTGACATGGAACCAGCTATGAAAAAGGCAGCAGATTTCTAGAGCATTCTTCCACATCGATTGCTTGACATACCGGGAGTGCTGTGAAACATTGCCCTCTCTGCCTGAACTCCAGGGTCTAGGAACCGCATCTGAGAGCATTCTCTAGCCTCTCTCACCCAGCCGATATTTAAAAGTTTCCCCTCTATCAAATTTTAAATTTAGAATTTTATTTAGTTGAATAATTTGAGATATATCAAAATGTCATAATTTACTTTTTAGAAAATTTAGAAGTTTTTAAAATAGCATTTGCTTGTAATTCTATGACTGTAACACAATGGCCATTATTATTTTAATTAATTTTAACCTTTTTAAAAAAACTCATGGTTTTACAAAGTGTAATCATAGATTCTACTCTGCATCATAACTTGGATGTTTTTTCACTTAACATTATATCCAAAAGTGCTTTTCTAATCACAGCATAGTCTTGATAATGCTAACTATCAGGATAATGTTAGCAGCAAAATCGTTTTCCATCAAGTCATCATAACTATTTAACCATTCTCTGTTGCAGGACACGTCCGTAGCTTCTAATTCTGTAGTACTCATTGAAACTGTATTTATATTTTAATACATCCATTCATAGAAGCATCAAATATTTAAAAGGAGAAAGGGGAATTACCCAGAAGGAAATGGCACAAAGCTGTTTAAGTATCTAACAAAGTTCACTTAGACAAGTCTGAAAAATTTACTCTGTCGTATCAGTGCTTGGGAGGAAAAAGATTATCTCAGTTTTAATATTTTATAGTTGTGGGTAAGGATTTGAAAGATTAGAATGAAGAACCCCCTTGAGGTGGGGAGCTGGAACTATCTCTGATTAAACCTGGAACTTTGTGCACGCTGAATTCTTGATGAGGGAGAGAAATCTTCCTCCTGCTTGGCCAGAGAGCTTGCTCCTCAGGCCCTACACAGGCAAAGCTTGGAGGCCCTAGGCCTTCTGAAACTGGTTCTCCATCTTTGTTATGTGTGTTATCTTGGCCAAGTCGCTTTACTTCTCTGGGCTAATTCCATCTTCTCTGAAAATAGAGTCAGATCAGATGTCTAAGATACTTGCCAACATTCTCTAATTCCGTGATTTGTAAGCATTGTTTCTCCTGAAGATTGCTCTGAGTGGCCTGGAGACAGGCGAAAATAATATGACTTACTAGGTGGAGGAAACGTAATTGTGATAGAGGCCAAAGTTTCCCAGAACAGATGGATAAAAGGCCCAATGCAACTTTGCTTTAGAAGGTTTTTGTCTTTCCTGGCATTTCATGTTTACTGTGAAAACAGCATATCTTTCTAAATTGGAAATCTGGCCAAGAATAGAGATGCTGTCAATTCATTGAAAACTCAAGTGGTGAATTGTTGTGACTCCTTTTATGCTGGTTCCATTTTATCCTGCTAAGAGGTCAATTCTTGGCCATCCCTGAATCTGTCATCTGCATTTATAACAAGAGTAATAAGAGTGAGGGGGACTGATGCATGAAGCAGGCACCTGGGAGCTGAAGAGTTTAGAAGCTTAAGTTGTTGTGTCATAGACCAGCTATTGTGTAGATGGCAAATATTGTAGTCCAGGTTTCTAGTCCAGTCCTTGTTTCCAGAAGAAACTTCTCTCCTAATGTGAAAATATGCAGGTCTGTGTTTCTTAACCTTCTCGTACCCATGTCCCTCCTGATTATCCTCAAAGTCAGTCATTCTCTCCTCCTCCTCCCGTTCTTGTGTACTTGAGTACACACACACACACACACACACACACACACACGATCCTGCTGGCCAAGTTGATAACCCTTGGTACCAGTGGAAAGAATGCTAGATTCATTCATTTCAGAGCAACTCAGTTATCGTTTTGGATGAACTGCTTATTAGCTCCCTGACCTTGGGTCATTTATCGACCGCCGCTCTGGACAATGAGGGCCTTGGCTAGAGAACCTCCACAGGGTCCACAGAACTGTACTTTCGGAAGAGCGAAGCTTGGAACATAAATAAATGCAGCGCTAGCCCCAGGCACATTGGTAAAACAAGGCATGCTGCTTGCTTCCGGAATTCCCTCCTCCCTTTTTGCACACCTCACCATTCACCTCGCTTCCTTCTGTCCCCCCAGCACCTGGCACTCTGCACTCCTGCCGCCTCTTGCTGGCAGGCCCCTTCCAGCAGTGGGCTAGCGGTTTTGTGCCGTCTCCTCAACCATCTCTCCCACATGTTCATATGCCAGCCATGCTTCAACACTCAGGTCCATTGCCTTCTCTGTGAAGCCATATTGGTCCTCTCATCTGGCATTAATCTCTTCTACCTACTAACTTCCATAGTGCATGTCTCATTTTTAAAATTCATGGTATTTCTGCCTACTCTACAGATACAAATATTATTTCTTCTACTGGATTATAGTTCCTTAAGGGCAGGATTTCTATTCCAATTCCTGGTATATCTGTTGAATGAATGAGTGAATGAACTAATGAAGGAGGATGTTAGTGAATGAATGAGTGAATTTATCACTGAATCCCCACCTAGTACTATATTGTTCAGTAAAAGACCCTCAATAATGCTGATAAATAATTCTGATTTTCCCATCATTCCCTTAGGCCCTTTCTAGATAATTTCTGATTAATTAATGAAGAGGTTTTAATAGCTGATAGTCTGATATATTGCTTGCTGCTCAGAAAGGAATTTGGTATAATAGCAGACTTACGGGCGTGACTCTCTAATGGCGGACATTTCAGATAATGGACTAGAAGAGGTTTATGGGATGCGTGGGCATGAAGTCAGGCATGGGAGGTGGTTCCATCTACCATGCAGGTGACTGACAATCTCTGTATTTGTATGGGTTATACTTATCATGCAAAGCAAAAATTTTCCATAGAACACTTAATTGTGACAAAGCTGACAAGACAGCTGCAGTTTGTCCCCTTGTGAATATTCTTTTGATTCCACTGCAGTGTTTCTGCATTTGCCGTCTTGGCTGTGAGTCTGTAAACCACACTGAAGAAGGAAGATTGAGGTTATCCCAAAGAAAGAAGATCGAGTCTTCTTCATCTTTTCTACAGTATCTTCCTGGAGCCCATGAAGCTGTGCTCACTTATACTTGCTCTTGAGGATGCAGAGGGTGGCATTTTTCAGTGCACCTGGGAGATGAGGGAGACTCTTAGAATGTCTCTACTAAGGAAGAGCACAGGCTTTCTTATTTCTTTGGGTTACATCTAAACGGCCTCACCTCATCCAAACATCCTGTTCTGATGGCTCTGCCTCACTGACCGCCACCATGCTCCACGTCCCGTAACGTAGGTCAAACACAGACGGTAGTTGGTAAAAAGCAGTGCAAATTCTCAAGGCCTGCTTGTTTTGTGACCATTTGTTCTCTCCTTTAATTCGGACGCTGCAGTTTTCTGTGGATTGTATTGCTCACATTCTAGAACACCGAGTGTATGTGAATAATTTGGTGCGTGGCAGAGTGCCAGGAGTGAACTGATGCTGAATAAATGACTAGTGATGAGCGAAAGGAGGGTTGCGAATATGACAGCTGTGAAACCAGGGCAAAATTCGACCTGCCCTGAGCAGTCGGTGCCACAGGAAACATCTAGGTGTCTCAGTGAGGGAGACGCCATTTGTCTGTGTTCGAACTGCAGGTACCTTCCCCCTCCTTTCTCCATCAGCTCCCCTGCGTGTTAGAAACATTGTATATGGGGGGGGGGGGGGGAGACTAACACTGGGTTTAATTGGCCATTCCAAACAATGTTGTTGAAGTTATGTAGAGGCCATGACCGTAAGTCATTGTTGGAACAAGATACAGCCTTTGATCTGTCTCCAGAATGCAGTTTGTTTAGAAAAGCGATCACCCTAGGTTAATAGCTCTGCATCTGTGGTGTTTGGTATTTAAAGAATCAATTTAAATGTCTTTTACTCAAAGAAAAACTTTTATTAAAGTGGTTCTGTGGTTAATGCATTCAAATATACTTGAGATTTAAGGAGTAGACAAAAAGTAAAAGAAATAGATTTCTCATGGATTAGACTTCTGATGGCGAAAACATAACCATTTCTTTCATGTACATAACCATTTCTTTCATGTCCTAATGTTCTTCCTGTGGTGATTTCAAAATGCTTTTATTGTGATTTTGTGCTTTAAGTAGAGTACAAAGGAGTTGTTGATAATAACCCAATCTGGGCACTTTTACCAAGCCTATGAGTTAATTTTCAGTTGCAGACTCTCTGCATATTTTTAACCCCCCCCCACCCCTCAATCAATTTTGAAAGAATGAGAAAAATTAACACTGGTGGCCTTTTAAAGGATAAAATTAGAAAACATTGTCTACTTAATAGAATCTTTTTTTCACCTATAAAATGTCATGACACCTTCATCGTAAGAGCTACATGTAAATGATCATAAGAGCTCTTATTAAATTATAAACAACCTTATAAATTTATTATAATTATAAAGTGAAAATATCTTTTCATGTCCAGTTCTTGTCACTTTGCCTTTCTGTCTATCTAGTAATCACATATGCATACAGATGGCACTGAGGCTGCTTTAAAATTATCTATTTTATTATTACCTGTTATGTTTAGTAATACCTATTTTATTATTTTTCTGCTATCTGGATGTTATACGTCTATGTAGAATTCATCTGTAGTTTGGTATCATTTAGGTTATTACCCAGAGAGACAGAAATGGGGCTTACTGTCACTTCTCAGGACTTGCTCTGTCAGTAAAGGGAGGTGTGTCTCATCATATCCATTACTGGGGACAGACGCTGCCGCCAGCTCCTCCCTCACTTTATAGACCGTGGCAGTTGAATGCCAAATGCAGGAATATTTGCTTTAGGTTTCTAACTCTGGTCTTCTGGTTTCATTTTGATTTGATCTGCGAAAGACCGAGTAAATTAGGGACAAAGAAGGCTTGTTTTGTGAGGATGGATTTGAAAAAAAAAAAAATAGGAGAGAATTCTTCAGCCTGAATAGATATTTATCACTAGGATACATGATCTAAATCAATAAAATAGTGAATAGTTATAATTTTTTCAGTACCCCCAAAAGAGTACTCTTTAAAACTTAAGATAAACTTTAGGACTTAGATTCCATTCTCAAATATGAAACCTTGAAGTAATTTTTTTCCTGATACTCTTCTGATTAGCAGAGTAATACATTTATTGTAGAAAATCCAGAAAATATGGTCAAGCACAGTAAAGAAAATAAAAAACCTAAATCATTGTTTTTAATCATACCCATAACTAATCACTGTGAATAGCCTTTCAAGCTTTGTTTTGTATGTGTTTATATCCAGATATCTATATCTAGTTGTGTGTTAACTTTTCATTTTCAAAATTGAAATCGTATTGTTTTTATTGCCTAAATTAAGAACATTTCTTCGTCGTCATATGCACATATGTAAAATATCTATAATTTAGATGGACCGTAATTTATTCCCTATTTTGGGACTTTTCAAATTGTCTCTAGTGTTTGTTGTTTGACGTAGTGGGACAACGAAAAGATCCTTATTGAGTAAAAAATTGGGTGAAAATTTTTAGTTATTTTATTATGGACAGTGCCTAAAAATGAGATAGCTGAGTCAAAGGCACATACAGTTCTAAGGATTTTTGAAACATACTGCCAGACTGTCCTCCAGAAGGGTGCACTGGAGTTCGCATTGTCATACCATTGTCGTGGCAGCCCACAAAGTACTGTTCAACTTAGGCACGGACTGTTCCATTTATGCTCCCCTCAGTCACCCAGCTTTAGTTAGAGCCTCATCATTTCTTCACTAGTTTACTTACACAGCCTCTCGTCTTGACTCTCTAAAGCATACTCCATGTTTCCAACATGATCATTCTCAAACAGGAATTTTATCACCTCAGTGCCTCCTCTGTATGAACCCATATTTGAGCAGTCCCAACCTCTCCAACCTCGTCTGTAGACATTTGCCCACTTATAGTCTGGACTTCAGTCCTCTTAAATCATGGTAGAAGGCTTCTGATCTGAGGCATGATTTTTCAATTAAAAACATTGGTTAAGATAGGAAGACATAAAAATGATACATCCTCAAATTTTATTTTAACTTAAGACATATAACTGGACATTTCACTGGTTCAGTGGCCTTTTACTGAAGGACCAAGGCCTTTCCCTTGAATGTGGTTCCCTTTGTCAGAGTCCCTCATGATTTTTCTAATGTAACCCAGATCTTGGCCCTGTCTCTAACCCTGTGTCCTTGGACAAGTCAGATCCTCACTTTTCTCACCTATAAAATGGAGAAAGCCATAACTTTTAAGTGACCCATAATAACCACTTAGAGTTGGTTTGCACACAGTGTGCCTTCAGCATATGATTGCTGTTGCTATTGCAATTATTGTGATGGTAAAGAATTTATAGCCCCGGCTGGTGTAGCTCAGTGGATTGAACATTGGACTGTGAATCAAGGGGTAGCCAGTTCGATTCCCCAGTCAGGGCATATGCCTTGGTTTCAGACCAGGTACCCAGTACGGGGCACATGAGAGGCAACCACACATTGATGTTTCTCTCCCTCTCATTCTCCCTCCATTCCTCTCTGTCTAAAAATAAAATAAATACAATCTTAAAAAAGAATTCATAAAAGTGATCCTATAAATAGCATAATCACAGAAGGATTCATACAAATACTTTTATAATGTTTCATGCCTGCTGGACACTCACTGCAAAGAATTCAAACAGGAAGCGGTAAGTGGATAGCTATTTGAATCTGAGCCCACCGTTTGCCAGCTCTGACATTCTGGGCTGTTTTCTTAACATCTCTTAGCCTTGACTTCTCTACCTATGAAATGGAGATAATGACATTAAATTATAGGATGCATATAAAGTATGGCTCCTGGAAGATAATAACGTCTCAGTAAATGTTATCTATGTTTGGCATTTATAATTCACAGACTTGGTATGCAGAACAGATCTTTATTTGTCTGTAACTAAACTTTTCTCACCCCTGGAACTTCCATCTTCTCCATTGGCAGTAAATGAAATCTTGCCAATTTGTGAAAAATTCAGGAATGTCAAGACTTTTTCCTCAGTCTCTAGTTTGAGTAAATAGTTGATTTAGGATTCTTTCCTTCTGCCTTCTACTTTCCTCCTCCCATAGAGTGAGGCTTGGGGGACTAGGTGTTATTCTGATGCCAGTGGCAGCTGCATTCAGATGAAGGGCTCCCACGTGGTCTGCTGAGTGCACAGCTGAACATTATCATCCCCTTCTGCCTCCTGCACTCCAGATCCTGCGATGCCTTTGGTTTGCTGGAGCCGGTCTACCTGCTTCATCTCTGATACTTTTGGGGAAGTTCTTGGTGGTCTCTGGCACCTCACTGGAGAACCCAGTACCCGTAAGGTGGCTTTCATCCACTTCCATGCGCACCCTGTGCTGCCATGTCCCTTCTGTCCCCCTGGACCCAGCTGGATGCCGAGGCTCTTTCAGAGCTCTGAACCTACCTGGGGATTCTGCTGATGTGTCCCCATTCACCTGGGCTTGGCCCAGAGTGCACATCAGGACAGAGGAGCTCTGTGTCCTTCTCAGAAACCGACAATAACAGCATTTAACTCTTATTTTTTGTGTTAGTTTTGTTGCTGCCGTAACAAATTACTGCACATTAGCAGCTTAAGTACCACACATTTATTATCTCACAGTTCTATAGATCAGAAGTCCAGGTTGGCTTGGCTGACTCCTGACAGTTTCACAAGGCTGAAATGAAGGTCTGCTGTGAGCTTTCCAGGCCATTGGCAGAATTCAGTTTCTTGCCTTTGTAGGATTGAGATCCTCATCGTTTTGCTGGCTGTTATGGGGTGGGGTCCTTGTTCTCAGCTTCTGGAGGCCACCCACATTTCTCGGCGCTTGGCTCCCTTCTTCCGCCTTTAAAGCCAACAGTGGTGGGTGGGGTCCGCCTCACATTTTGAAACTCTCACCTCCCCTTCTGTCTCATCTTTCCTGCCTCCCCTTCCCATGTGTCTCTCTGACTCCTCTGCTCTTCAGGCTTCAGGATTACATTAGGCCCACCCAGATCATCTCTCTGTCTTAGGGTTGGTGAATAGGTACCTTAATTCCCTTCACAGCAAAGTCCCTTCATGGCCGTTCCTAGATTAGTGATTGTTTGCATAGCCAGCGAACAGGAAATTTGGGGAGCAGGGGAGTTGTAATATCTTTAGAATTCTGGCTGTAACATTCTTACTCCAAACCTCCCTTGACTTTCTCCTCTATGCAAGTGGAGGAATAAACCAGGTAGGAATGTGTTCCTCAAAAAAACATAGATTATTCTGCCCCGGCTGGTGCGGCTCAGTGGATTGAGTATCAGTCTGTGAAACAAGGGGCCGCTGATTTGATTCCCAGTTGGAACACATGCCTGGGTTGTGGGCCAGGTCCAGGCAGGGACATGCAAGGGGCAACCACACATTGATGTTTCTTTCCCTCTCTTTCTCCCTTCCTTCCCTTCTCTCTAAAAATAAATAAATAAAATCTTTTTAAAGAATTGATTATTCTAGGACCTCAGGTTCGATACTCAAGAAATACTCAAAAGTACCAAACTCCTCTCTACAATAGGCCTAAAGATTCTCTGGACATCTAAAACTAAAGGTAGCCTTTTTCCCTTTTATATCATGCGTACCCCATGGACAATGTGTACCTAAAGACCTCCCTGTCTCTGTGGATGGTTGTTACGGGTAAAGGACTTTCTAAAGGCATGCCAGTTCAGTTCATTGAACATTTATTGACTATTCTGCAGAGAGTGTCATGGGCAATTCTAACCTCAAGGAATTTATAACCCAGTGAGGGTGAATTTCGCTTAAATATTTATAGTAAATGCACAATGTGCGAAGACTGTGTAGGAATACATGTGCCGTCAGAGCCCAAAGGAGGGGGCTGGGACCTCCAGATGAGAGACGTGAAGCTTTAAAAAAACAACGGCTAACAGGCAGTCCTTAAAGAAAGGTGGTGGTTGAGAAATAATTTCACATATTTGCAACCTCCGAAGTCCTTTTCTATGCTGGGTTTCCTTATACCTACAGTTACCGTTTGCAGGGATTATGACATTTGTGTTACAGATATGGGAGCTAAGGCCACGAGGCTTGCTCACATCAGACTCCAGTCTTTGAGATTAAACCCAGTTTCATCAACTCTAGATCATGTGCTTTTTCACTCTGCCACATTAAGACTAGCAAGGAGGAGGAGCAAACCATGTGGAAAGAACTGCATAAGCAAAGGCAGTGACGTGGGGCAAGCGTGGTGTGTACAGTAGCCAGCCTCCAGTACCCTCCTGTGTCCCCACCTGCTGGTGTTCACAGCCTTTGTGTAGTCCCCTCCCAAACTGGATTGTGCTGGCCTGTGTAACCAACATGATATTGCAGAAATAATGATGTGTGATTCAGAGGCTAGGTCAAAACAGACATTGTGGTTTGCAGTTGGCTTTCCTGTCTCTCTTTCTGAGGGGAAGTAGCTGCCATGTCCTAAGAGAGAAGCATTTCTTTGGGGCGGTCCATGTGGCAAAGCCAGGTGAAAGCTATCTTGGCAGCAGATTCTCCAGTCCCAGTCAAGCCTTCAGATGACTGCAGCCCCAAAGGGATCTCTGAGCTGGAATCATCCAGTTACGCTGCTCTCAGGTTCCTGACCCACAGAAACTGTGTGAGATGTCAATTGTTGTTTTGAGCCTCTAAGTTTTAAGCTAACTTGTTTCTCAGTAATAGGTAACTAGTACAGCATGGGATTTAAAAGAGCTAGTAATTAATGTTATTTAAATAGTGTTGAACAGATTGTAAAAAAATTGCCCTGGAGTCTAAGAACCTAATCTTCTATTCTATAAACATGAGGGAGACACTGAAGGGCTTTGAACAGCAGAGTGCTGGGAAAAACAGACTATGAGAGAGCCTCTTGCATATGGAGTATTTACGAATTAACTGAATTCCATGCCATTTGGACCTGCAAAGCAGTCACTAAGGGATTAAATACCTTCCAACTGCATCTGTCTCATCTTATTTTGAACCTGAAAATCTTAAAATCTGTGTCTGACTCCTTTTGTAGTCCTAAGAATCATACTTTATGTTTCTAACTAGTAGAGCACTTCACACTTACAGCATCCCTGCAGGGCCGGCCTGAGCCCCTGAAAGGCAACATGGCCTGTCCGGAGAGTGCGCTAGAGGCAAATCCGTGGGTCACCGCTAGGAGCAAGTGTTCGTGGTGTGTCGGCGTGTGATGGTTAGGTTCCAGCCAAACACAAGCAAAGGAGAAAGGGTGTAGTGGACAACTCTGCTCCGAAACCTTCTTCTCTGGCCTATTATGAACGGGATTTCATTGCCAACAAGACCTTGACATCAGCTCACAGCACCCGAGGAAAAGTGATTGCTCTGATTCACCAGCATAGGTAGGAAGGATCAGGTGACACATCCTGCATCTTTGCGGCCTACCGGGCTTGGAAACCCTCTACCTAAACTCTCAGTGGCTAGCCATGACCTCTAAGCTACAGTACCACTTGACGGAGTGATGTTGGTGGAGTGACTGCTTTCCTTTTAAGTGAAGTGAAATCCAGGTTTAAAAGATGTGGCCTAAAGTGACCCCATGTCTTAGGATTTTGCTTGAACATTGTAAAGGCTAATAGATCTCCTGTGGAGAACTTATCTTTGAAGATGGCCTTTCTATACCATGGGTGCGGTTGGTTGTTCAGGTGAGTTCAGAGACTTCATCCATGGTTGATTCTGCTTGAAGCTCAGAGTTGGGAGAGGAAAAGTGCCAGTTCTCACTCTACCACTGACCTGTGTGATCTTGGGCGAATGTCGAATCCCCCTGGGTCTCAATTTCCTTGCCCATAAAATGAGGGAGGGTTGGGTTAGGTGATTCCCAAGGTTCCTTCCAACTACAACATTCCACGACTTGTGATTCCTCTCATGGAGTCTCTCCATAAAAATGGAGGTACCGTGTATTTCTGGGGAGAGTTTCAAGTGATAAACTGACTCTGTTTCTAAAGAGAACAGGACAAATATTATAACCAAAAATGTTGCTAGGAAACTTTAAACACTGTTATTAAACACAGTGCTTATCCATTTGCTTAGTTTTCTGTGTAACATGGGTATTCCTTTGTAATGAAAATAACTATTTAATTTCTAAAACTCATAAAGTTTATGGAGGGAAGAATCAGGCTGCCTACCTTTACATGCATTAATAATGCACAGGTAGGCAAGCGAGCCTGTGCCGCAGACATCAGTGTGTTTTTTATTCTGTTTAATAATTGCAGTTTAATCAAGTATTATGATTTACAACATCTTTTTAAGACCTTGCAGGAGATGCAGCCTCCTGCCTAATGATCAGACTGATCTTACTTTTGGTGCAACATTAATATTTAATAGGATGCTGGGGAATTGTGATGTGTAGCTATTATAGATTTCCTTTTTAGGATTGGTAAGTGGAGGTGGGGACCCTTACAGAACCCTACAGGAAACTGAATTCGCTAATTAATTACAAATCCTGTATTTTAGCTTCCATTGTGATCGCAGCTCTTTCTCACCAAACCTGACTATTTTGCCTCCCTTTTTTTTTGCTCTTCCATCCCTTAGAGGATTGGTGGAAACGCAATCGGATGAGCAAGGAGAAAAAGGGAAATGAAGAAAATTAGGGGGCCTAGATGTTGTAAGAGCTGCATAAAATCGAACTCTAGTGATTATGAAGGTGAATTGAGTGGGGAGGAGAAGGAGCAAAGGTGGTCACCAGGTACAGCAGCTTGCCCTGTTGAGCATGCAACCACACTAAAGACGCTAAGCAGACAGGATGACAAGTAGAAATAAGTAGTTGGTGCTGGGTATGTGGAAGGAAAGATACCTACATCAGTCCTTCCACTGGGGAGTGTGGCCGACATACTCCAGTAGGTTATTTATTTTCTTTTCCTATGCTCATTTCATTCTAAGAGGATCATTCATTGCTTTCTGTCTATAAATCCTCCGATGCCATTTGATCAGCATGTTTATGACACTTCTGGTCTGGTCAGGATTTGACCATGCCTCTAATGGAAGTGGCGAGCATCGCTGGGTGATCAGCGTTCTGCTCTCACGTAGCCAGAAGGCGGTGCATATTCCTTGCCAAATTACAGAGCAGGGGCAGAGGGATCTTAGGATTCTATCAGGCCTTTTCAAAACTCTAACTTGCAAACTCTTGAACTTACCCTATTTTTCCGCGTATAATGCGCACCCATGTTTTTGTGCACATTATATAATGGGATTATTAAACCCGTTATCATACCCATGGTATGTAATAATTATACCCACGTTATAATATGCATCCTTATTTTTCCCTCAACAATTTGGGCAAAAGAGCATGCATTATACATGGCAAAATACGGGTGCTTATTACAGAGCCCTGCCAGGGGTGTTTTGGAACAGCTGTGGGGCTTGATTGCTTGCCACCAGGAAGCGTGACTCCCAAGGCAAAAGTTTAGTGAAAATGGAAGGGGTTGTTTATTTAATGTTACACAGATTGAGAATAATGGCGGATTTCTGCCATTATATCCCACTCCCTTTAAAAACACCCCAAAACAAATAGTCCAACCTCCCTCTGCCAAAGCAGGCCAGCTTCAGAGTATGCCACTCAGAGGCACTGTCTTTCAGAGAAGCAGAAGCCTGCAGCTCAGCACTCCTGGTCACAGGTTAGCTCCCAGCATCTCTCAGAAGCCTGGGTGGCCAGGCAGATCCCCGCAGCGCTGTCAGCCCTGCGCCATCTCCAGACGGACTTCCAGGCAGATCTCCCGACCTCGTGGCTCTCCTTTGACCTTTGGCCTGCCCTCATTTAAATGCTTAGCTCAGAACTTTCTATATGATCTCATACCTGGCTTTTCCTGTGGTGCGTTAGTGTCCTAGTTTTGTCAGCTCCCCAGTGTCATTGACCCTCTTTTGGCTGCCATCTTCAGTCAGAGCAGGAGCTCCCAGTGACACACAGGCGTCTGCACAGGCAACCAGTGAGGGCATCCACCCCCCTGGCTGTGTCACAATCCCCCCGGGCAGCAGCCCTCATCCCTTCAGATAGGCATGGCTATTAACTTGCCTTTTGTTATGCATCGTATCTTAAACATGGTACCATCAGCTCTCCCTGCCTCCAGCCCTGCCTGTCCTCCAGTCCTGGAGGCAGGATTATGGGGTTGGTCCCCTGCTATCAGGGGACCTGTGCTCTGTACCACGTTACATACTAAAGCAAAACTGTCTCCTAAGGCTGTGGTTCTTAAACTTGAGGTTGCGTCAAAATCTTCTGGAGGATTGGTTAAAATCCAATCGTTGTGCCCCACCCTCAGAGTTTTTGATTCAGTGAGTATGAAACAAAGCCCAATGATACGCATTTCTAACAAGGCCCCAGGCAGTGTGGGTGCTGCTGGTCCAGGCACAGCCTTTCGAGAACCACCGCCCTGCAGGTTCTCCCACCCCGGAGCATGTGCCATCAGGCCGCAGTCCATCCGGTTTCTCAGTGCTGTCACTCCTTTGAGCCAGCTTGGCGCCGACCCACTGCCCTTGGGTCTGGGGGCCATGGATGTGTGCTCAAGCCCTGTCTTTCAGATCCAGTGTCCCAGACAAGTGAGACCGTGTCTGAACTCTGGGATGCCCAACCAATCTGAATTTCTGACCACTGTAGAAAACCAGAAATTCAGGGTAGAATTTGTGTTTTCCTATGACCTTAAGAACACTATCATTGAATCTTGAAAATAACACTTTTAGGTGGAGAGAATTCTCACTTTTATCTTTGAGGAATTAAAACAAAGTTTAAATTACATGCTCAGGAAGTAAATGCCGGAACTGATATTTCAACCCAAGGCTCTGTCTTCAGCACCTGATTTTCTTTCACCTAAGCCTCTTTCTCCCAGCTTCCATTTGGAGGGTTTTCACTACCTTCTTTTCTCATTTTTATGTAGCCCAGATTATAAAGACTCTTTAATTAGGGTTTGAATTATGGCTTGCATATATGTATGTATGGATTCATTTATATATGGATATATATAACCACACAAATGCTCCTTTGCTTCATTTTTATTATTTTGCACATATTTTTATCATGCTATATATTATGCATCTTTTTCAGCTGCCCTAAAGTAGTTTAGGAACAAGGCAAGGAATGCACAGTACCCCCAGGTGCAGTGAACACATGCACACACATTAGTCATCCCCACACGGCTGGCCTTTCCTCCTTACCTCACATTAAGTCTTAAGAAAATGTGTTTCTCTGGTACCACAGACTTACACTAGGGTTCAGCCACGCCCTCGACTGTGAGTAGTAAATGGAGTTGAAACTGCCTTTGCTGCCCTGGCCTCCCCCCTTCCCCCAGTCCTTCTCCATAAAGCAGAGTAGGGCATCATTTAGTGCTGCTGGCAGTCAGTTGGCAGGTCTGTCTTCACATGTTCACTCTGTTAGAAAAGAACAACCCTGAGGGCTTTGGGAGTGTGTCTGCGCTAAGAGTTTATATACTTTGCCCACATTAATGGCAATGCAGTGTTTTTTCCCCCTTTCCTTAAGAAAACAACTCTTTTTCTACTGGGAGGGGGGAAACAGAAAACAAAAATTCTAGCATCTGCTGTTGAAGGCTGTAGTGAAACCAGGAGCAGGATTGCAGAAGAAATGGTGGTAAGAAAGGGAGAAAAGGTGGTCGCAGGTACACTCAGGAACAAAATGACTCTAGAGGTATGTACTCATACGTGCGTGCTCTTTCGATCAGCAGCGTGCGTTTTTCTGCTGTCACCTAGAGTTTCCCATGGATGGAACTGCTCATATAAAGCAAATATAAAATTTGCATTATGCTCAAAATTGTTTCCTAGTTTATCAATTGCACTGAAACAAATTTGTGTTTTCAAAACAAGCATTGCAGATAGCCGACTTTGCCAGTCCCTCCTCAGAGGGTCCCCCTTCCCTTGTTTTTGTTATCTGTGAGGTGAGGGGGCGTAGGAGGATGGCTCCTATACATATTTATTTCCTACATTGTGTAATATTAAAAACATAAAATAATGAGTAAAATCCTCCTCCCTACTTCACAAAACAAGTATATAATTTTTTAGGACACATAAAAATGTAGCATGTGTCAAAATGGGCTTGTCAGGATGACATATTCTAACCCCATCGCATTCCACCCCAAGGCTCGGCGTTTAGCCAGGCCAAGTGGGGCTGAATGACTGATGACTGATGTTGTTCATTTTCTCCCTGACTATTTTCCTCGACTGATAGTCCTCGGAGGTACCTGTTGCAGTAGCTCTGTGTTGTTTGATGAAGTATATATTTGTTGTGGATTTCAGGGAAGTTCCCAGGGTTTCATCAGTTGATTTCGGGATATGGCTGTGTGTACTGGACACTTCTCAGCAATCCACTTTGGGATGGAGGAGAAAAATCTATGTGGTAAAAGAAGTAGCTCCACATCTTTGAGCCTACATTTGCAGGCGAGCCATGGTTGAGAAAAGCATAGTCAAAATGATGTTCTTGGAAGGAGCACCTGGTTATTTTCTGCAGGTTGATTCCTTGTCTTTCAATTAAATATGGCAACTGGTTTCTCAGGTGTGCATTTAAAGTACAGAGAGATGAACATTGCATCACTAGTAGAATTGCTGGGTTAGGTAGTATGCATGTAAACATATAAAATTTTTTTTTTAATCTAGATTAAAAAGAAACTCTAAGGCCCTAGGATTTAGGACGGGAAGAAAATATGGAGAAAGAGGATATGTTGTTCTGTACCTCATCTTACCATAAATCTGGAATCAAACCTACAGAAGCAGCACTAGCAGGAGATCCTGGCTTGTTATAACAGAGCCAGGACTTAAACGTTAGGGCTCCAGGCTGTTCTCTTTGCACCATAGTATTGATTTTTGTAATTCAGTGAGTTCTGACCACTTAAGAATCCAGACGGCCCTCATTTTGTTGCTGCTGCTCCCTGAACCCTGGCATCTGTCACACCTGCTGGATTTGATCCCCCTGTCTGCTACTTCCATTTTATTTTATTTTTAAAGCCGAGAAAAATGAAGTTGACTTATATGCAGGCCACCGCTACCCCTACTTACTTCATTTCTTTAGTAGACATTTTTTTTTTTTAAACTTCCATGGATGGAAATATGAGTAAGAGTAACCTTGGTATAAGGAAGACGAAGGCGCTGGCCCACTTCGTATGGAGGCCCGTTTTCCAGCAGCTTTGTTTTATTCAGCCAGTGAAATCCACAGACGCAGTATTGGAGACGCGAGGACCTGGGGAAAACACCCCAGAAAATTTTAGGAAAGAAATGAAAAACTCCTCGAGATATTTTTTAAAACCAAGTTGGAAAAAAATCTATTGCAAAAAATGTTTAGAATGAAATGCAATATTTAAGATATAAAATGTTCATATGTGGTTATGTGGCCTTTAACCCTTCAGATGATTTCTAAAAACCTGTAATTGGATACGTGAAGTGAAACATTATTTATAGTGTCAGTTTAATACAACCTCCATGCCCCAAAGACAAGCTGACTGGTGATGATGATGATGATGATGATGATGGTGATGATGGTGATGGCGGTGGCAGGAACTGTCATTCACTGAGCACTTACCAGGTGTCAGGCACTATTCTGCATGGTTTACAAGGAATCATTCATTTAATCCTCGGTACAATCATATAAGGAAAGTACCAGCATTATTACTTTATTTCATGGGGGAAATTGAAGTTCAAAGAGGTGGCTTTACTTGCCTAATACCCCACTGTTAATAGCTTCAGGAGCTCGAATGCAAATTGAGGACTGACAGCTTTCAAGATCACTCCCCTAGTAGAAATGAGAGGAATTAGACACATGTGCCTTAGTCCTGCCTCTCTTTATCAGGCAACTCTCGGTATCCCTCCAAGCATCCACTCAAGGGGGATAAAAAAAAAATATATGATTTCCCTTTTTCACAGATTAGTTGTGATAATCTAAGAAGACAGAGAAGGGAAATGGTGTTTAATGAACATTCTCAACCAGGGACCAGAGCAGATATATTTCACATAGCACCACTAGTTTTTGCTGTTCCTGCTTTTGTTACTGTGTAATTCTCAAATTCATTGTTGACACAGAGTCACTGCCATTTTCACAAGATGGATTAACTGCCATCTGTTCCCATACGTGGGTTTCTCTTGTTTTCTATATTGCCTGTCTTGTTCCACTGATTTCACTGGGGGTGGGAGATTATTTTCAAAGCAGCACATGTTATTTGTAGAAAATTTGGGCAAAGGGTTTGAAAAGGTAGTTTACAAGGAAGAAACTCAAAATACCATCGACCATTGGAAAAGATACTACAAGTCACTAGTAATAAGAGAAATGCAAAGTAAATCAATAATGATATATTCTATATGGCATTTTATAGAAATCAGTTATGCCCAGTGTTTCTGGGACTGTGGGGAGGGACCTTCATGCATTGCAAATAGGAGCGCAGCCTGACCTGGCATTTCGGAGAGACACTGGGCGCGCTCGTTCACATCAGGGCCTCTCGCACCTCCACGAGCCAGCGGTCACACCCTTGGAGAGGTATGAAAAGATCTTTGTTTTAAATATATTTATATATATTCACATATATACAGCTATACATTATATACATATATAATGCTTGCATATTTGTGTGTGTATATGTGCATATGTAATACACTCCATAATGAAACATAAGTGAATATCGCACAGGATTATCATGGTGATAAAAGGGAGTTGGAGGTAACCTGGGGGTTCTTCACTTTGAAAGTGGTTAGTTCACATTTGGAGAATGATCATAGAGAAGTGCTGTGCAGATATCAGAAGGGATTGATTCAGTGAACATTTATTAACATGGATGGCTCTTAAGGTCATAGTGCCAAGTGAAAAAAGCAAGAAAAACAAGGTACAGCACAAAACCGTTTTCCCAAATAAAAATACATACATATATAATCATATTCATTTTGTAAGAGTACATACAAAAGACATACTTGTTAAGCCCAGCAGAATGGTTAAATGAGGGTTGGATGAGGGATGAGGGGGAGAAGTGGGGATAAATTAAGCAAGGGAGCCCCGACTGGTATGGCTCAGTGGACTGGGCATCGTCCTGCAAATGGAGGGGTCACCGGTTCGATTCCTGGTTGGGGCACATGCCTCTGTTGTGTGCCAGGTACCCAGTTGGGGTCATGCAAGAGGCAACTAATTGATATTTCTCTTGCACATCAATGTTTCGCTCCCTCTCTTTCTTCCCTACTCTAAAAAATAAATAAATAAAATCTTTTAAAAAATAAATTAGATAAAGCAAGGGAAAATCTCACAAGAACAGTGATAATAATGTGCTATAAAGTGATGGTGATTAACTCAAGCCCTTGAAAATGGAAAAAAAATTAGAAACTATAAGTCAGAACAAAAAAGAAAAAATTACCCATGATTCTGTTTACAGTGTGTTGAATTTTCAGTGTGCATTCTTCTAGTATATTGTGTGTTTGTGTATATATATGCATATATGTACACATGTAAATATTTACATGGAGTGATTCTATGTGCACACATACATATACACATATGTATATATGTATGCACATATATGTGTACATATAAAAATACAGATAAAACAAAGATCTTTTCATACCTCTCCAAGGGTGTGACCGCTGGCTCGTGGAGGTGCGAGAGGCCCTGATGTGAACGAGCGCGCCCAGTGTCTCTCCGAAATGCCAGGTCAGGCTGCGCTCCTATTTGCAATGCATGAAGGTCCCTCCCAGAAACACTTGGCATAACTGAGAGGGGGGGGGCGGTGTGTGTGTGTGTGTGTGTATATACATGTACATCATGTAAATATGTACATATTTATCTACATAAACAAATGGGGTAATTCTACGTATATTCTGTTTTTGATATTCTGGCTATGAAAGTGTACTAAGTTATCTCTAAGATGCCCTCCAATTCCAAGACACTCTCCTCTCAGGGTAATTACCATATCATGGAATTCAGTCATACTTTAAACTGACTTGGGTTCAGCATCACCCAAAATGTTCACTGAATGCTCTTAGTGCCGGCCACGAATTACTAGTGCATTCAAAGGAAAATCTGTTTGTATTTCATTTATTTGCATTTATTTCAGATAGAACTCATTTTGTCTTGATATGCCATAGATCGTTTAAGTGTTTTAAGACCATTTCACAGGCTGACCATTTACTCTAAGAATAGATCACAGCATTGAGTGTTGGTCCCAAATGGAACAAGTGAGTTTGGAACTGGTCTCCTATACCAGGGAACCATTTCATGTGAGTGACTGAATGGCTTTTAATAGGCCAGAGCTGAACGGTTTCCAATGACTGTTCAAAAGCAATTAAATTAGTGAACAACAGAGTTCTGAACCTTTATTTCTTGTTTTGTATCCGGAACGTGAACAACCTTTAATAAAGAGTGCATTCCTTTCTGCCAGAGGCCAAAGCAGAACTTCCCAATGGAAGACAGCAAGTCTATCTAGGCCTTATACAAAAGCCAGACCTCCCAACGGAGACTCAGATCTCAAGTCACTGACCATGGAGCTGAAAGTAACAGCATGCCATTGGCTGTTGTTGCCATGGTAATCATTGCTGACCTTGCAGGTCCTCCTTAACGATACCCTCAACAGGTCCACTTGTACTGCAGAGGCTGTGTGTTGCATCAATGCCTTGCATATAAGAAACGCTAGGTGAAGATTTGTGGGTTTGGATTGGGTGCACTGGGTCTGGAAAAAATCAAAGGTATAAGGAATTTCAAAAATCTCTGCAGTTCCCAAAATGTAGTCCTTGAAACCCATGTTGCTGCTACTTTGTCTCTTGAACAATTCCAGCCGCTCATGGTGTCATAGTGAGTGAATGATGTCTGTGACTCTCCAACCCATAAATCCCCACCAGGTGGCCAGGAGGGGGTAGCTATTTTAGAATCGCCGTTCCTGAGGATTTGTTATTAAGCTTTTCTGGGGTCGGGAACAGCATGGACCTGACAGGCAACTGGCTACTCACCAGGTTGCCAGGCCCCTGGGGGTTGGTTGGTCAGTGTTGGTCATAGCTTCTGGTTGGTCATATACACCCAGCTGAGCATACTCCCTTCTTTGGGATTCTGATACCCATTGTCCAGGCGTGGGGACCACTCCATGGAATACTCCCAAGACTGCCTTAAGATTTTCCAATCCTGAGATTCCCCAAACCTAAACTGATCTTATAATTTTATTGGATTTTTGATATGTTTCTGATGAAAATAACCTCCTCCATGTTAATATCTTACTATGGATGTAGAGTAATGTGAACCTTTAAATGGAATCATTCTTTCCAGAAAGAAGGGAAAGAGAACATCTAAAGTTGGGGGGTAATTTAATCAAGCATTTATGTGGTACTAAGTTTTGTGTTTGCAAAATACTTTTCAGTTACCTCTCATCTATCCTTACAAGACAAGCCACTGCTTCCCCCAGTGTGCATCTCAAATTTTCTGAGAAGTAAGAATTCAGAACAACAGGTAATTGGCCATGGACAGTGCCCCCAAATCATGTTTTTCATTAGTGGAAGAGCAATACAGATAAAACTTACTTGACCTCTGAAAAGTAGCTGTTTTGGAGCCTTGTATGTCCCTTGTGAAATTATAGTGAGGCCTCTCCACCCAGGGTTCTTCCTCCCGCAGGTATAATAGATTGGATGCCAGGGGTTAACTTACCTTACGGGTGTTTTTAAAAGCCTTGTCACGTACTGAGGTAGTATGGTGTAGGGACAAATCTGCAGACCAAGAGTGGGAGGATGGGACTCAATACTGGCTCTATCATTTTCTGACAGTGTGACCTTGATTATATCAGTAACCTCTTCCATAAAATGAAGACATCTACTTTCCTTGTCTCACAGGTGGTTGTTTGAAATAGGTAGCATCGATCATTCTTTGCAGTTTCTGGAGTGCTTTGGAAATGTGCTAGCTCCATTCACCAAGGCCTGATAATGCCACGCAGGCTGGAAAAAGCGTGTGAATGTGTGCTTTTCCTGAGTCTAAGTTGTCAGGTGCATCTTTCGTGGGCCCCTCAGTTTGAACACGCTGTCAGAGTGTATCCCAGAATACCAGATAAGAGGGAAAAGGAAAATAATGTAGAAAAGGAGGGGGAAAAGGCGGGTACTCCCCTCCACCTACTCTCCTGCTCCATTCAGCACACTAATTTCATTCAGCAGTTCTTTCCTGCTTTGCATGCAAAGACAGAGCCTCTCATGTGGTAACGTGCATGAACAGTAGAGTATAATTCAGAAATAAATACAGGTGTAGTTTGCTACAGCCATCCGACAGCCCTGGATTTCTCTTCAGCAATGCCATCCATTAGTACCCCATTAATTTATGGTTCTTAATAATTTCTTTAGAGTAAATCTGAAGTTTACTTTGTTTTATCTATGAAGAAAGGACTCACAGAACAGATAAATACTGTAAATATGTTTACTAGGAAACATATTAACCTTCTTGAGATGCATCTATTTGCATCCTAACAACGTACTGATTAGGAGTGATTCTAGTCTTTAAGCAGTCCTACGAGGATTTCTACTGGTAATATTTTATTAGCATTTAATTTGAATTACTTTAACATAATTCTACTTCTTCAAAGCTTGCCCATAATTCAATATTGTCACACATATCTTTCTTTAATCAGTTTGAATTTGTTGTAAGGTATTATTGTAATTAACTACGTGCCCCTACATCCCTTGGATACCATCTGTTACAATTACATCCTTTGAACAAGACTTTTAATTTTCCCATGGTTTCTTAAGATTAAAAGTGTCTTGATGCTTAAATGGCATCTCTAAGGTTCAGATTCAGAGAAGATATGCCTGTAAGAAGCCAACTAGGGAGAGTGGTAATTAGTTATCTCCACTACGACTAGATTCCAGTGCAAGGCACGGGCCAACTTCTTCACCTAAAAGCTTGTTTAGATTTCTATAATTGTATAAACAAACCTTTATTCATAAAACTTCTGCACTGCGCTTGACCTATAGTGACCATTGATTAAATGCTTAACGAACGAGGGTATGAGAGTACATACATCTTTGGGATTTTCCCTTGTCTTTCCTATATGCTGTTGTTTAATATCGAGCACCTTGTATTACAACAGGAGCTCTGCAAGAGGATTGTATTGAAAGCACTACCTGCGTTCATCCCATCCATCTACCTACCCATCTTTAAAATATTTTTGGGAAACCTATGGAACCAACCAGGCATAGAAATGAGACAGACAAAGTCCTTGCCACTGTGCCCATCCTATTCAGTAGAGTGGTTGCTACAGCTTTTTGCCTGTCACTATACTCAGAGTTTCTGTGTGCTGGGTCCAAGTTCTATCCCAGGCATGCTACTGTGGTTATTACTTTGTGCCTGATTGGGCCACTAGTTACAACAAGGCATGTACTGACCCCTGCTTTGTGTGCCCGTTTCTTGATTTGCACTTTATGCTACACTTGTGTAACATCTAGGGACTCCCCATTACTAGGGATCCATAGTTCTCAGTAAATAAAGCAGTTTTGTACTAAAGGTAGTAGCTGATATTTTTGAGCATTTCCTCTGTCCATGCCAGACACTCTTCTGACTCTTCTGGAACATTTTATATATTCTCTCATTTAATCCTCAAAATGTCCATGGAGTGAGAGTTGTTATTTTTGTTTTACAGATAAGGAAACTGAGTCACACAGGAATATACTTACAGAAGATAATTTCACAAGGCAAATTCTTATTCTTTTTAATAATAAAGACATTTGGTACCCCATTTTTTTTCAAATTGTTTCCATACGTTACCTTACTTGGTCTGACACATCCATGTCCATGCATTTATGTGGGAAGTGAGGCAAACGAGGGCGAGCCTTTGCATTCGATGGCTGTACAGGTTAAGGACCGTACAGTACTTGAACCCAGAGCTTCCGAATCCTGGTCCTTGACTCTTCCAGAAACATACTGCCTTCTTTCTGCTCACCTGACCAGTAGATCTCTACTGAAGACTTGAACCTCTCAGTCATACTGGGAGATTAGGAATCTTGGTGACTTGAAGCATTTATTGGAAGAGCATTGTAACTGTGCGTGCTTCATATTCGTTCCATTTAGTCTAGCTGGGGTGTCCAACCTGTGGCCTGTGGGCCACATTCGCAGCCCAGGATGGCTGTATATGTGGCCCAACACAAAATCGTGAGTTTATTTAAAACATCATGAGGTTTTTTCTCATTACGTGTCACAATGTATTTAATGTGTGGCCCAAGACAGCTCTTCTTCCAGTGCGGTAAACAGATGCCAAGAGGTTGGACCCCCCCCCCACCCCCGATAGAGCATTCCCAATAAGCACCAACTCTCTTCTTTCTGTTGCTTTGTTGGATTAATATCTGGAATCTGCCCTGAATGGTGTAGAGTAAAAAGCCAGTTCTTTGAACAAAGAATCAGTACTAATTGGGAAATAAATCACATTGTTTTCTATAACTAAAAGGGGAAAACTCCCACAAATTTATCTGTCATTTTGATTCATTTTTTTCTTCCTTTATAGCACATTTTTAGTGTCTCAAAGAAGCTCCTCTGTCTGTGAATGTGCTCATAGAATCACCTTGTTTTATATGTGATGAAAATGGAGAGAGCACTTCTCCTGACAGGAAACTTCACTTCTTGTTACTGAAAACCGTCACAACAGTCATTATGTCTGGCTTTCTGAGATTTCCTGGAGTTAAAAGAACAATAGACAGTTAAAATGTTAATGTCAAGAGAATTGTGGGCTTTTATAATGAATACCTAGGGAAATTTTTTTCTCTTGAGTTTAAAAGAAAAAAGTAGAAATATTCGGGAGGCTGGAAATAATGAGACAATGAACTTTAGTGCTTATAAAAATGGAGGGGTCTTTCTAATTTTTCAAAGTTGAAGAAATTTAATTTTATATCATGGTTCTCTTGTTACTGAGTTGAAAAGGGCTAAGGGAAATTTCTCTTCAGCCGTCCCTTTGCATTTTACAACGGGGGGAACTCCAAAAAATAAGTTTTTTAAATAAAAAATTGTGTATTTATTCTTACATGTTTAAACTTCAGTCACCTTCAAAGTACTCTCCATTTGATGCAATATACCTATCGAGATCTTTTTCCATCACTCAGAACAGTTTTTGAACTTGTCAGTTTTGATACCTTTAAGTGCTTCTGCCATTTTTTGTTTTGCCTCTTACACACCAGCAAAACGTTTCCTTTGAGGACTTTTTTCATCCAGGGAAACAAAAAAGTCCCCCAGGGCAAAATCAGGTGAATAGGAAGGGTTGGACAGGAGGGTCATGCCATTTTGGGTCAAAAACTGCTGAACACTCAGCGCAGTGTGGGCAGGTGCCGCTCCTAAATCACCCATCAAGAAACGCGCAAACATGTTGAAAGAGTCTTCAAAAACAATTCACTGAAGCTGAACTCATCCTCTGACAATGCCAGCTGATACACTGATACAGATGGGTTTCTAAAACACTCACCTGGCTGGGGAAGCCTGTACTAAAGCAGCCCACCCTCCAGAAGATAATTCTCATTCTTTTGGGCCCCCCCGGTAAATAATGCTCCCCAAGAGACACATTCACAATTTTCTGTATTTTTATTTGATTAAACATCACTTACAGTTCTTAGATTCAGCTTATTATTTCTTTCTCTTTTAGCTTTTTTTTAAAGGTTTTATTTATTTTATCTTTAGACAGAGGGGAAGGGAGGGAAACAGAGAGGGAGAGAAACATCAATGTGTGTTTGCCTCTCGCGTGCCCCCTACTGGGGACCTGGTCCACAACCCAGGCATGTGCCCTGACTGGAAATTGAACCAGCGACCCCGTGGTTTGCAGGCTGGTGGTCAATCCACTGAGCCACACCAACCAGGGCAATTTACACAGCCCAGAATCTCCTTACACTGTCCTTGTTTTTTGTTTGTTTGTTTTTTGTTTTCTTGGATTCCTTTTTTCTTCTTGTTGTTCTGATTGGTTGTTTTTTGCTTCCTTATGTTCCAAATCATTGATTTGATTCTCTGCTTCATCCACTCTACTATTGATTCCCTGTGAATTGTTCTTTATTCCAATTAGTGAATCTTTCATTTGTGACTGAATCTTTTTTATGCTGTTGAGATCCTCATTAAGTTCCTCGATCATCCTTATAACCAGTATTTTGAACTCTGCATCTAGTAGGTTGCTTGTCTCCATTTTGTTTAGTTCTTTTTCTGGAGTTTTGTTCTGTTCTTTCATTCGGGCCATGTTTCTTTTTCTCTTCATTTTGGCAGCCTCCCTGTATTTGTTTCTATGTATTAGGTAGAGCTGCTATCACTCCCTGTCTTGGTAGTGTGGCCTAATGGATTAGGTGCCCTGTAGGGTCCAGTGGCACAGCCTCCCTTATCACCCAAGCTGGATACTCAAGATGTGCCCTCCATGTGGGCTGAGTACACCCTCCTCTTGTAGTTGAGCCTTGGTTGCTGTTGGCAGGTCAATTGGAGGGATTTACCCAGGCCAGTCAGCTTCAAGGACTGGCTGTGACCACTGACCACCAACCTCCACCCTCTGTGGAGGGACCCACCTCACAGTGAAGGACTTACTTCTGCAGGGCCTGTTGAGTCCACCCCTTGAGTGTGTCACTTGCGGAGATAGTTGGGCAGTGGTGTTCCAATGTGATCTGTAGCTGTCCACTAGGTGCTCAGGCAATGGGGTTTCCCAGGAGGTGCAGGCCAGTGTCAGCCACTGCCTGTGTTCTCTCTAGGGACACTTGACATCAGCTGTAAAGTTATCTGCAGATGGCTGGTACTTATGCTGGGCCTGGAGGTGCCCAAGCATGGCCAGGATATGAACCAAGGCCAGCTGCTGCCCGTGCTGGTCCTGGAGCCACTGCTTAGCAAGAGGTACAGGAGCTCACTGAGGCCAGCTCCTGTTTGTTTGAGAGGGTTTAGGAAGATCTGAAGCGTGAGCCAAGACAAGTCATGCATATGGAAAAGCCACTGTTAACAGTTTGGGTGGGCCGATAAGTTGCGTGGCGTAGAGCCTCAGGGCATCACCAGGGCAGGGCAAACAATGCAAGCCAGGCTGATGGAGTCTCAGATATGTGCCCACTGCCCTGTGGCTGTGTTGGGGGAGGGCTCAGAAAAAGAACAGTGGCCTCTGCCTGCAGTTCTGTCTGGGAGAAAGGTGTCCCCCAGCTCACACCCTGAGGCCAGACAGTTCAGTTCCTCCTCGTGTGCTGCAGGTGCCTTTCAAGCTGCTACTCTCATGCTGGAGCTCAGAAGGAGTGGGTCTGAGTACATCCATGCACAGGCTCTTTAAGAGAGAGGTACTGCTTGGGAATCCAGCAGTTTCTTCCACTGACCGAATCAGTTTTTATAGCTAGAAATTATAGGGACTTAACTTCCTGGCACCGGAGCTTGTGTAGGACCGGGACCTCCTCGCTCCTGAGGTATCCCTTCCAATTTTTATCCACCACATGTGGGTATGGGACCAACCTGTCCCTCATCTCTGCCTCTCTGCATCGCCACCTCTTCTACCAGCCTGGATCGATGTGATTTCTTCTTTAATTCCATAGCAGTAGGACTTCCATTCAGATTGGTTTCTGATAGTTCCAGGTGATGGATTTTCTTAGTTTAGTTGAAATTATAATGTCGTTGTATGAGGAGGCGAGGCACATTTACCTGGCCATCATCTTCTGTTTCTTAATTTCTAATAAAATTTTGATATATTTACCATGTCCAACCCATTAAAAGTACAAGCTTTGTGAAGAATTTATTTGAGCTTCTGCTTCTGTTTCTGCAGCTTCTCACTTACCACAAGAGCTGTGGATGGTTTTAGAGACTCCTGTGTTAGTTACAGGGTATACCTGATTGGCAAAAATATACCAGTGGCTTAATTTTTAAAAAAAGCTGATAATATGAAAGCAATTATGAATTTGTTAACATGCTTTTAAAATATTAGAAAGAATTATTGGGTTGGCCAAAATGTTTGTTTAGTTTTTTCTGTACGATGGCTCTAGTAGTGCTTAGTTGTCTTCAACTCCATTTGAAACAATTTTGTTAGATCGTAGTGTGACAGCTGTGCTATCAGTGTGCATTAAAAAAAAATTTATCAAAATTGGTGAATTTTTGTGCAACCATTTTAATATTGAAGATGGAAGAAGATGTGCAATATTTTTTGGTGTATTATGCTTTTTATTTCAAGAAAGGTAAAAACACAACTGAAATATAAAAAAAGATTTGTGCAGTATATGGAGAAGGTTCTGTGACTGATCAAACATGTCAAAGTGGTTTGTGAAGTTTCTTGGTACTATTGACATTTTAGCCAAATAATTCTTTGCTGTGGGGCTCTCTTATACATTGAAAGATATTTAGCAGCACCCCTGGCCTCTACCCACTAGAAGCCAGTAGTGGGTGATAGCTGATATACTCAAAATATCCAAATCAATAAAGTTATTGGTGAAAATGAAAAATGTATCTTTTATTTTACAGAAAAAACTGAACAGACTCTTTGGCCAACAAATACTTTGTTTTAAAATTAATCAACATCTTAAAAAACTATAATCTGAAAATAAGTCTTCTTTTCTGATAAGATTTCTTGTCAGTTGATTTTCTGTATTCCAATGCCTAAATATCATTCTTTAAAGTAACCACTGTTAAGTTTCTACAAATCCTTCCAGAAATGATTTAATGTTGTACCCATATATAAACATACACACATATACATACATATATGTACACATACAAATGTATACATAACACACATTTCTACTTATATATGTGTAATGGAAACATATATGCATTCTATTGTGTGATGTGCTTTTCTTGGCAATAAATATCTTGAACGTCTGCCCATCCCAGTACATACAGGTCTACCTTATTTTACTCAATATATAGAATTTTATTGTGTTGGCCCTGATTTAACCTGCCCTCTGTTTACCAGCACTTGAGTTGTTTCCAGATTCCTTCTGTTGTAAACAATGCTGCAGTAACATTTTTACACTTTTTTTGGTAAATATATTTTAGGATACATTCAAAGTAGTAGAATTACTAGTGAAATTGTATGCATTTTTAGTGTCACTAAATAATATCCAATTGTCCTAGAAAATTATGCAAAAATTTATACTTCTACAAACAGTATATTAAAATGCTATGTTCCTCCATATCTTTGATAGCATTGACTATGACAAAAATTTTAGTTTGCATGTATGATAGGCAGAAATAGTATCTTATTTTAACTTGCATCTTTAGTTACTCAAGTGTCTGGTTCTTTTCAGTAAATGCTTACTGAGCACTTACTATGTGTCAGCATTGAAGTAGGATCTGGGAATCAAAAATTGTCCTGTTGAATCATGGAAGTGAATAAGAAGGTTCTTTTTAAAAGAAATCTAAAAGTTGCAAGCATGGAAGATGGGTGTTTTCTCCCTGCTGGCAGAAGGAGGTTGTCCCATAAAAGAGGGACAGTGCCCACCAAAGGCCTGCAGTGGCAATGCTGCCCTTCTGCATCAGCAATTGCTGCTCTCGTCGTGGAAGACAGGACTTTTTTTTCTTCTAGGACCTAGCTTGATTATCTTGTCAGTTGATTTTAGGAGCCAGTATTCGCTGTTGGTCTCTGTTCTGAGAGGACTCCAGGCAAACATGGGATCTAGCAGTAGACCATTCCAAGGGCTGGAGAAACTCAGTTTATTCATTGGTCAAGCCCTTTCACCTCTATCAGCTTTCAGACAAGGTGTTTCATTTTAGGGCACCCAAATTATATTATAACCACTATGAGTATTTCTTTGGAATTTTTCGAGGAGGGAAAAAAGTGGGTAGCAGCATGAGTCATTTGGGACCATGTTGCTTCCTGATACCAAATTACCTAAATAAGTATAAAGTAAGATCTCTAAGTTAAAACATCTGGTGGCTAGCCTGTTCAATAAATCAATACATCAATAGGAGGTTCCTAAATATACAACATAATGGATGGATAATCCTGATATTCTGAATGGAAGCAAATACTGATAATTTGACTCTTCTTACAGGTGAAGAGGAGCAAGACCTGAGGTTTTCTAAGAATTGAGATTTTCCCGGAGTTAGCCCAGAGTGAGTCCCTTACAGCTACCTACACTTGGGTCATTTCCTTGAACCCATGGACTTTTTTTTTTTAAATCTTGGGGCAAAAGGAGGCTCCAGTTTGTCCAATAGCTGTGCATGCTACACACCAGTGCCCTGGGAGGCTGACTTGGCAGCTGCCCTTTTCACAGCCAGCCAGCCCCTGAGTGTGTTTTAAAAGATAAAGAGAAAAAAAGCTAAGCCCCTTTAGAGGGGCTGGAACAGGTTAGTAGTTGCTAAGCAAGTTGAAGTAACTCAGCATCCTTGCCAAACGTCTGCCATGCAAATAGGGAATTTTCAGGGCAGGAGAGTGAGATGGTGGTGCTTGTTGGTTGCCATAGGAATGTTTCCCTGATTGGAACAAGACCACAAAGTAGAGAAAGCAAGACAGCCGCGTCTGTGGTTCTTTCTGCTTGGCAATGGGAGCCCAGAACGGGCGGCGGAGTGGAGGTTAGCTTTTGGGAGGAAGAAGTGACACCCAAGGTTCTCTCTAGGAGTAAGGGTGTGGGAAACATTTAAGGATAGTGCATTCTCTGAAGGGAGGATGGGGCTCAGCACATGAGATCAATCCTAGGTGCCCTCGAAACTAATGGTTCCTGAAGCTAAAACAGGGAGAAGAAAGAATAGATTAACTCAGGAAAGTTACGTGATGACCTCTCATGCTATTCCGAAGACCTGAGATTTATTGGAGAAATTACAATCCAGAATTAAGTCAGGGAGAATTCCAATTAAACTCTGGAATAAACCCAGGTTTAAATTATATGGAGATTTAAAATAGTGTAATTTAGTGGAAAAAGTACTTAACTGAAGGTAGGTATTTTTATTTATGTAAATATATGCTAAATTATGTATTTATTTTAATCCATAAGACAAAGGTATTGATTTGGTAATGAATTATACTGCTGCACTTATCAAGTTCTATTTTTATAGGAAAAAAAACACAGTTGACCAAATTGTGTGCTGCCAGTATCAAACCTGAAAGAGACCCTCTAAGATGGGCTAGTTACTGCCCCATTAATAAGCACCTTATGAATCTGGTGTCAGCTTGCAGAGTGACAGCTTAGGGCCGAAGCAGAGCTAAGCAGCTTTTAGCAAATGTTAAACCTTGAATGTGCTATTTAACTTCTCTATGATTAATCGATTATCAGGCCCTCACAACGGCGGTGCTAGCTCACCCTTGGCTCTCTGGGACGGCGTGAGCTGGGTGCCGCCCTCCGTGAATACAGTTCCTGGGGTGGCGGCGGGTCCCAAGGCACCTGTGGTGAAAATGACAGGCTTAGTTTGTTCTTCAGCAGTGATTTAGGTCAAAGATTTTCTCATTTTCAGGTTACAATCTTAAGAGGAGCTTTCTTTAACTGTTAAAGTCTTACAAGTACATGTGAAGTTTATGTAATTTTATTGTCATTTACCATAAATTTGACTCATGTTCAGAAGGTATTTAAAATTGTTTTTTCTTCAAAATATATACCTGTACCTTTACATATATTGGGAATATATGTAATTATTTCTTTATATTTGGTTTCTTTTTTGAGTCATGTGAAAGAAGACTACCAGAACGTGATATTTGTTCTGAACTATTTGAATTCTAGTGATGCATAAATACAACGGAAGCCACAGGACCCAGATTAGGGGTCACTGTGATCTGTTTCAGTTCTCACTCTCTTGGTCAGTTTCCTTGGTCTGGAACTTAAGTATCATTTTCACTCTAGAATTGATGTTGGGTGGTTGACACAATTAAGTGATCTGAGTTAAATTTGTAAACTAAATGCCAAATTTTAATTTATTGGAAGAATATAATTAGAAAGACTATGTTTGGACTCTTCAGATGTTAAAACTTTTCCCTAGTTTGATTTTGACAAAGAAACCATAATATATACTACCTATAATATTATTTTTTTAAGTGATATTCTGATCTAGACCTCTAGAATCTAGAGCAGTGCTGTTCAATAAAAATGTAATGTAAACCTCAGTATGACCCTTAAATGTAATTTTAAATGTTCTAGTAGCTACATACAGTAAAAGGAAATATGTGACATTAATTTTAATATAACTTAACCAATATATCTAAAAATTACCATTTTAATAGTAATTAACATAACTAATTATTGAAATTTTGCATTCTTTTTCTTATTAAGACTTGAAATCCAGTGACAGTTTTCCATTTACAGCACATTTCAGTTTGGACACTAAATTTTCACAGAAAACACATGATCTGTATTTAGATTAAAATTCATAGTCGACAAGTGGATTTATATACCTGAGTTGTTCCAGACATGCATATCAGTTTTTCAATAACTGAATCAGAGTCTGTTTCTAAAATTTAAATTTAACTGTAACTGAAGTTAAATAAAATTCAAAATAAAATCACATTCAGCTCCTCAGTCATCCTAGCCGTGTTTCAGGCACTCAAAAATCCCTGCCGGGCAGTGGTGGCTTCCAAACTGAACAGCACAGAGGGGACAGCTTTTCTCTAGCTTCTTTCCTTCACTTCCACACACCTCAGGTTGGGAGAGCTGCCTGAGAAATTTAATGGGGAGAGAATCTCGCTTCATAAGCATGAAGCTACAAAGGGTTTGCCCTCTTCAAAGGAAATTTCCATTCAAGCTGTATTAGAACCCGCCTGGGAAGGAGTTATCTGTCTGATTGACAGTACTCTCTCCACCCTTGCTCCCCTCATTGTCTTTCCACCAGATAAAAACGTGCCAGCCTTGACGTTGGCCTTCCCCAGGCTCCCCTGGTTCTACGCGTTTTGCTGGTTCATTTCCATTACATCAGTGCCTTTCCTGGCCATAGGCCCCCTCTTATCTTTCTCATTGTTTCGTTTTCCACATTTGGCTCTAATTTCTGTTTCACTTTAGTGAAGGATTCAAATGTCCAAATTCCAGTTTAGTTCTTAATTAAGGTCATCTGTGTCAGGTCAACGTGGTTGATTTATATTAGTTTGAATAAGAAAACTTTTCTTCTTGCCCCTTACTCCAGGTTTCTAGACAGAAACTTCACTCTCCCCTTTACCAATAGAAGTATTTTTTTTTGAGGGGGTTAGGAATTCAGAGTTTTTAAATATTGTCACCTGTGGTCGGAACTGTTAACCTTAAAGAACCTCTTTTTTTCCTTAGACAGGAGAAACCTATACATACTCAGGCAGGCAGGCACAAGGCGTTCTTCAGCCTTGCGGCGGTGTCTTGCCCTGCCCCTTGCTTTGGTCTGTAACTTGGCTGGCACATAGTATAGTGGTGACCCTGTCACCAGGGGGCTATGGAGCACAGAAGTTCTTCAGCTCCAGTTGGGTGCCTTCCACTTTTGAGGGACATCACCGATGACAGTGTTGAAATTCACCCTCCGTGTTCTGGAACATATGAAGTGAAGAAAGAGGTTTTTCCAGGTCTAGAGAATGATGTTACCCAAGATAATAATAAGTCCTCCTTTGGCAAAAAAGGCAGCTTGGAAATTAGGAAATATTTGGCCCATCACTTTAAATGAATCTGGATAGGAATACATATTGTGTCCCTTCCCTCATTACCATGAGAATCAGATCATTTTGAATAGGGCTTTACAGGATGAGTGTCAGTGACAGGTGGAAAACCTTGGATGCCAATCCCTCTTCTATCAGCCGTGAGGGAGAAGAGATCAGGAATGCCACTGAATCACCCTGGGCCTCATTTTGCGCCTGTCAAGTGAGAGTGTTACACCATGTGGTCTTAAGGCCTCTGTCAGGCATCATGTTTTGGTCATCTAGTCTGATCCCACAGCTTCTCGGATAAAGAATCCAGAGCTTGCAGTCACTTCCTGAGATCACACAGCAAGTGGGAGGCTGGTCCCCGGGTCTCACAGCCATGTGCTCTGCCACCCCAAGGAGCTTCACCAGGCACCGAGGGACTGAGCTTGAACTAAATAGAGACACCCAGAATGATGGCTGCTCATGTCTTTCCCCATAACATCATTTATTTTGCCTGTTTATATTTTGAGGTTGCTGACCGAAACCTCAAAATATGCCTTCTTCATGTAACTGGTCAGTAATTCAGCTCAAAGAGCTCTATGGCATAAAGTCCCCCAATGACATCGAAGTGGGGGGAAATATATGTGTGTGTGTATCAATTGTTTGCTGCCAAAGATGTATAATAAATGAAAAAAGCAGTAGCTGGAATGCAGAATTAAATTTGTGCAGGCCTGGCTGGTGCGGCTCAGTGGATTGGGCACCAGCCTATGAACTGAAGGGTCACCTTTTCGATTCCCGGTCAGGACACTGGCCTGTGTTGTGGGCTGGTCCCCAGTTGAGGCGTACGGGAGGCAGCCAATCCATGTGTCTCTTGCACATTGATGTTTTTCTTCCTCTCTTTCTCCCTCCGTTCTCCTCTCTCTAAAAAATAAGTAAAATCTTTTTATCAATTTTGCCCGAATATTTATCATTTAAACCAGCACCGCGACAAACAAAGCAGATCAGCGCCGAGGGTCCCAGTGAGCTGCCGTTGTTAAAGCTGCTGTCGTAGGCGGGAGGCCCACTTCCAGCCCCCGGAGCAGCGCGCACGGGATGCTGAGGCTGACTCTCTGGGGAGCCTCTTTCAGCTGGGCAAACCCAGGGGCCTTCACAATCCTGTAGCCTGCCATTCAATTAAAAAAAAAATGGCAGAGTTGCCAAGGAAAGGAAACTTATTGATAGGTTATTATGTACCAGACGTGCTAAGCAATATATGTGAGCTCATTTATTTCTGTAACTCCCCTGCAAGACAGATAGGTATTACTTCCATTTCACAGATCAATAAAAGTGCTCAGCAAAGTTATGTAAATGCTGAGGGTCACATATTAAATGAGCAGGGACTTTATTTGGGTTTAAAATCTGATTACTTTCCACTACATCCAATAACAGATGGCAATTTTAGACCTCAGTGATTTGATTTTGGTTCCGCTGAATTTGAAGAGGACACCTGATATCATGCTGTTGATATCAACATAAATCGACCAAAAAGAAAAGTGGATACAGTTATGGAATAAATATTATTTATAAGCAGAGGTTAATCTGCAACTCAGAGATCCTTTGAAGATATTAAAAGCAAAAATATAAAGGATTTTTTGCACATAATATGTTTGTAAACATACCCACTAATCATCATCATTTATCACTGGCAAAAGGTATAATGAATCTTAAATCAAAATTAACTTTCAGGAGTGGTGCTTGTTGGCTTTGGATGAATCACAGTGCCACTGTCTTGGTTTTTAAGAAACCATGTTGTTTGGGTTGGTGATTCTCAAGTCTTTTACTTTGAGGGTACAGGAGAGGATGACATTTGCATTTAATGTTCTTCCCATAGATATGAGAACTCTTCCAGACATCTAATGCTGCAAGAAACATAGTGTCTTACAGCAACAACCATATTTACTTTGCTCACAGATCTGCAGTTTGGACAGGGCTCAATGGTGACAGTTCATCTCTGCTCTACTCAGCATCAGCTAGGTTGGCTTGGGGGCTGTAATTGGAAGCTGACTCACTCACAAGCCTGGAGCTTGGACTGGGAAGACTGAACAGCCAGTCTCCTCCGGCATCTGTTTCTCTGTGGTCCCTCCAGTGGGACAACTTCAGGGTAGCCAGGCTTCTATGCTGCTCTGTGCTCTTAAAGCGCATGACCCAAGAGAGAGAAAGCCTGGCGGGAACCTTATCTTTTATGACCCACCCGAGGAAATGACACAGTATCCCTACACTGCATTCTGTTTATTGAAGCTGTTACAAAGGCCCACTTAACACTGAACAGGACTGGAAAGAGATTCCATCTCTTGATAGGGAAGTGGAAAGCTTCTGGAAGAGCACGCGGACTGGAAATACTGCAGTGGCCATTTTTTGGGAAATACAGTCTGCTGCACAGAGAAGCCAGGCTTCGGGTTACGTGCGGGTCCCCAAGCCAGATGTATCTCTGAGCATTTCTCTTCCACCCAAGGAAGCTTTGGCATGCAAATGAAATATAATTTATTTCCTTACAATTTAACCCACTGAAATTTGCACTCTTCAAAAAAAAAAAGTAAATCATCTGCAAATTTTTGGCCATCTACCATTAGAAACAAGTTACTTGTAAAACACTAGTGGATTAGTCTAATGAGACTCTCCCTGAATTTGCCATCATTGTTGAACTGATGCCTGTTTAATGTTCCTGAATTGCCATCACGTTGCTACTTTTCTACCTTATGTGTAGAGGTAAACAGCTGAATGTTTACGTAAACAACTATGCATAGAAACCCTTCCATTTGAAACTAAAAAGTGAAGATAATTGCACTTAAAATTGAGTATTTCCTGAAGGGGTTTGTTCTAGTATTTTATAACAGCTGCTGCCTCCTCTTTTGGAGATAAAATTACTATTCAACACACGTTTCTTTATAAAATTAGTATCTTCTCCCAAGCTCTAATTGTAAAATGTGGGAATCCTGTGGCATGGCACACAACAGACCTATGTACTTTAAACACTGTAAAATATTTCATCCATATAAGAATATAGAATTTATAAGTACAGTTTAAAGCATTAAAAACATGAATACTCATGTACACGCCATCCAAGTTAAGAAGTAAATAGTCACCTTCCCCACACCCTAGAAGTCAGACTATCCTGGCTTTTGTGTTAATCATCTCCTTTCTTTATAGTATTAGCATCTACATAGTCCTTTATTTGTTTGAATCTTCTGTTCAGTGTTCTTTATTTCAATTTACATAAGAGCTTGAACATCTTTTGTTAGATTTTTCCTAGGTACTTTATATTTTTGTTGCTGTTAATGGTGTCTTTCTGAATGTTGCTGAATATAACATGACTTTGGTTTCTACATATTGATTTTGTGAAAATCAGATTCACTAAATCTTACAAATTACAATTTTTAAAAAATTATTTTGGAATTTCAACATAAACAGTTTGTTACTTTCTGTCTAATTTTTATATCTTTTGTTTCTTTTTATTTTCTTTTTGCCCCGACCAGGCCCTCCAACACAGTGTTAAATAGTTATGGTAATAACTGGTACCTGGTCTTTGTTTCTGATTTTAAAAGAAATGTTTTTTATTATTTTCATTATGAAGTATATAATATTTATTGTGGGTATCATATTTGTTTTTGTTTTTATTTTGATATGTATCCTTTATCAGATCAAGGCAGTTTTTTTCTTAGTTTGCAGAGTTTTAAAAATTGTGAATGAATGTTGAATTTTATCAATTTTTCTGTACTGATGTGATCAAGTGACTTTTGTCCTTTTCTTTGTCATTGGGGTGAATTACATTAACCAGTTTTCTAGTAACTAATCAGATTTGCACTCCTATGATAAACCAATTTGCTCATCATTCAGTTTTGTTTACTAGTAATTTTTTTTTTTTTTACAACTTGTCACTTTTGTGAAATTGACTTATAGTGCTTCTTTCTCATTCTATTTCTTTGGAATCAAGGTAATGAGTTGGGGAGTGTTTCCTCTTTTCCCGTCCTCTGGAAGATTGGAAGAGTAAGATTGGAGTTAGTGTTTTGTAAATGTCTCATAGAATTTAACTCAATCTGCTAAAGAAGCTGTCCGGGCCTAGTGATTTCTTTGCTGGAAGATATTTAATTAGTTCAATTTATTCAAGTTTTCTGTTTCTTAAGTTATATTTGGTAAGTTGTATTTTTCTACAGGTTCATCCATTTTACCTAAGTTTTCAAATATATTTGGTTAAAGTTGTTTAGAATATCTTCCTGTTTATTAGTTATACCATTTATAGTTATCTTTTTCTTTGCAGCCCTAGGATTAGCTAGGCATTCCTTCTGGGTGTTTTTTCCCTCCTTGATTAATCATGCCAGGCATTTCTCTATTTTCTTAGTTTTTACCAAAACCCAATATTTGACTTTGTTGATAGTTCCTATATTGGTTGTCATTTTTATTAATTTCTCATTCTTTTTTTCTTCTCTAACTTTCTTAATTTTGAACTTTTCTTCTTTTCTAATACAAGGTTATAAACTCCCATGTAAGTATGGATTTGGCTCCGTTTCTCAAGTTTTGATATGATAGTTTATTATTCAGCTCTAAGAACTTTTCAGTTTCTGTTTTTATTTTTCTGGTTGTGAGTTGTTTTGAAGTATGTTTTTCTTTAAACTTCTAAATATATGGGAATTTTCTAGTTATTTTTTAAAAATATACTTCTAGTATTTAATTACATGATAGTAAAACATCTTTTGAAATTTATTGAGGCTATCATAGCTTAGTCAATTTTTAGAATTGTTTAATGTATCACTAATTGTTGCATTCAACATTCTGTGTATATTCTATATTATTAAGGAGCTTTTTATTTATGCCATTTAATTCTTCCCTGTCCTTACTAATTTTTTGTCTGCTGAAGCTGTCAATTACTAGAAGAGTTGTACTGCAGTTTCTCCCTCTGATGATGGCTTTGTCCATTTTTTTCTAGTTACCATACCACTTTTGCTTTCATATTTTGAAGTAAAGTTAATAGGTACATATTATAATTCTTGTATGTCTTGTGCCAAGTTTTAGGTGTGTCTTTTACAAGGACCATATAGCTAGATTTTTGTTTATTAAGTCTAAAATATTTACTTTTAATTCGAAAGTTGGGCCCATTTCATTTATTGCAACTGACGGTATATTTAATTTATTGCTCTCTCTGTTTTATGTATTTTTACTTATTGTATTCTGTTTTTCCTCCTCTTATTTTGCCATCTTTTGATTTCATAATTCTTTTTTCCCCATCCCAGTTTTCCCCCTACTTCTTTGGAAGTTACATACTTTATGTCCACCCTCTTAGTAGCTATTCCTGCTATTTTAACAGGCATACTTTGAAAAGTTTCTATTTAATGAGAAACTTTATCTACCACTCATGCTCCAAAAATTTAAAGACTTACCTCTTCACAGGCTCCCTAAATTTTCCTCCACAAGTTACACATTTTTCTTATAGTTTTAAATAATGTTTGCTTAGTTTTGCTTCCCTACTTACCAGTGTTTTCCCTCATTGTTATAACACTTTCTTCCATTTCAGGGTTTCCATCTGCAATCATTTTGCTTCTTTCTGAAGTATGTCCTTCAGAACTTCTTTTAGTGAGTCTTTTTAATAGCAAACTTTATACTACATATCAGTGAAACAGAGCTGCGTAAGATATTCCCCCATAAAATATATAATTGAGTGTAAATGCAGTACAAAATTAGAGATCAGGACAAAATGTTGAGAGCACAGAGAGGAAAGGCTCAGTGCAGGGGCACCTCAGGAAGGGCCGTGCCTACGTGAGATGTGAAGCGTGGAGGGCTCCCGGAACATTCATCAGCTTAGCTAGGGGGCTAGAGCTTGGACACAGGTTGGTGCCAGGTGGAGCTAGAGAGGTTAGCTAGCTAGCTAGTGGGTTGTGAAGAGTCTTAAATACCAGACTGAAGGCAAAGGAGAGTTGGGGGCGGTTTAAAGCAGTGGACCGACAAGATTAGATGCATATTTAGGAGTGAAATGTGTGACTGCATGGAAAGCCACAAGTTGCAACAGTCATCTGGGAAGAAGCTGTATAACTATATCAAGACAAAGCAAAGGCAGCGAAGAAGCGAAATTTTAAAAGATATTGACAAGGTAAAATCTTAATAGCAGCTTTGAAGCAGAGCAGATAGGAGAATGTACTCTAAGGACTCTAATTTAGAGGACTGGCAAACTGAGAGCAGAGGACGGGTGCGGCGTGTGTTTGGGGTTGGGGGGTAGGTGCCATTGGGGAAAGAAAGTGAGTTTAGTTTGTAGCATACACCGTTGGGTATATTTTAAGGACAAGTAGTGGGTTGGTTTGAGAAGAATCAGTATTTAAGATATTAATGGTATTTCTGTGCCAAGAACTCAGCAACATTTTCTGATTATATCTGGTTGTTTTGGTCATTATTGTTTTTCCTAGTTTTGCATTCTGAGTTAGAAGAATATAGATCTATGCTTCAGGAATCCAAGGATCTATTTCCAGCAATTAATAAAGTATTAATTAATAGTTAGATTTCAATTACATTTTAGGTCAGTAATTTGAAATATCGAACTGTCTTCACTGCTTTTTGCAAAATTATTGCTACTGAGCAATGATTGCCTTGGCTGGTGGGGCCTCTTGTTTTGGGTCTATTTTTATCTTAGCACTGTTCACAGATTAGCAGATGTGACACAGAGTTCTAAGAGCATCCGGCAAGACAGGAGAGAAAGGAGAGAAAGAAGACAGAAGGAGAGCAAGGGAAGAGAGGAGGGGGAAAATAATCCTCCATTTAATTAAAAAAGTATTTGCAGGGCTTATGCTTCCTACCTGCTGTTTTTAGCTAGCAAGGTCAGATTCTCCCTTGGAGATTGCCCCCTGGCCCACAGGCCCAGGTGAGGGCTTTCTTTGTGATGTGTGTGTCATCCTGGCGATTCAATGACTTGTTTGTCACTCATGTAATAATTGCATTGGGCACTGCTGCGAGGAGCTTCTCCCTGCCAGAGCGTGAAGCAGCTGTGACAGCCAGGGCGGTGTGTCAGCCTGAAACCTGACCAGCCCCCGCCTGCTGCCGTCATGGACTCGGCAGCACACTGGACTCGGGCATGAGAGGCGCCCATCACATCCCGGCAGTTCTTGACAGAGGGAGGAACTGGCCAGGGAGTTCGAAGGAAAAATTTTATGTACTATAAAATGTTTCCTTTGGGGAGCTGTGCTCTACCTGAAAGACTCATGATCCAAAATAATTCCTAGCCTTTTTATGTTGGTGGTGGTGGCTGCCCCATGGAATCCTGCCATGTGGATCAGCTGCTGTTAAAATATCTGATCTTTTAGAAGTGACTCTGTAGGAAAAGTGCCAAGTAAAAGTTAATCACTTCATCCTAGTACCCCCCGCAAATAGAATTTGAGTTGTTAAATTGCAGAACGAGTCCTATAATTTTTGTTGTTATCAGAATTACAATTATAACAAGAAAATGTATTCCTACATCTCCATAGACAGGTTTGTTACTCTTAGCACTTACCTCTGGGTGGCACTGGTAGGGCAGAAAATGAGGGGTGGTTGGTGACCCGTGAGCGCCTATGAACAATGTTGGGGGATTTTATACCTAAATTACCACATTTAACCTGATGTGGAAACTCAGAGAAGCTTAGAGAGTAAGGTAACTAACTGTCTGTGGTCGCTGAGCAGAGACACCATAGCCACAGTTCAAAGCCAGGTGTAACTGGTGGCGAAATTCATACCACGCTGTCTCCAGGCATGCTTTAGTATTTGTATTTTCTCTTCTAAGAGAACAGATGTAGTTTCTATGATGAATTAGTCTCAACCAGGTGTTTTCCCTTGATAAAGACACCATCCTTCCATGCCTTCCGCAGGTCCAGCCTTCTATCCCCAGATGCAGTGTTCAAGGAACAGATTTTTTATATGGGAAAGGTCCTGAAGAAGGGGCTCACTCCAGTGTGCATTAGCCGGCGCTGCTGCATCCTTTGCTTTGCACTCTTCCTTGAATGCCTGTTAGGCTGTAAGTCAGTGATGTTTTTAGGCTATTAAAATTTCTGGCTGTTCTCACAAGGACAGATTATACAAGATTCTGAGCAGCAAATATGTCAGCTGTATAAATAGAGAGATTTGTCCCTTACTTTCTCTAGAGATTTAAAATTAACTAAATGACAAAAATGAGCCAAATGTTAAGCCACCAAGAAAGAGGAATATATAAAGGTTGTTTTGGGAGCAGGTTTCCTTGATACCGACCCGAAGTACCTAATGCGTTCTACCAAGCTTGGGGCAGACAGCCTTTAATTCACATGAAATATTCTGTTGCCTCCAAGAGTAGTCATAATCACTTGCTTGAACAAGCAGAATTTATAATAATAGAGCTTGAAGTCATGCATGGATAGCCTTTTATTATGGAAAGAAGCTGTGTTGTAAAGGTGAAAATGTTAATAGTTTTTGATGGCAATTGGAACTGGAGCATATATCTATGTCATGGTCCTTTTCTCTGGGAATTATAGGTACCCAATCAAAAGACTAGAGTATTTTTAGCAAAGGTTGTCACCCACAAAGCACATAAAATAAAGAACTAGAACCGGAAGTTAGGGGCTATGAAAAAAATGAAAGAGAAAGTAAGAGGATCACTTAAAAGCAATGACCATAACATAGAGTGTCATTCATGGGACAGGTGTAATCTATTCTCCAGTGTAGAATTTATCACCTGTTTAAGAACCCACAAGGAGTGACTTTCCTAAGAGCCCCTATTATTATTCCTTCCTTCAAAGGAATTGTCAGGAGAAAAGAGGAAAACAAAGGGAAGTGGGAGAATAAAGGGAGGACAAAGACTGAGGAGGATCTTTATGTACATTCGGGACAGGTGGTCCAAAATGACCTGACTAGTTTTTGTTTGTTCATTTTATGCTACCTTTTTGCAGGTAAGTGAATTTTGGCAAAGCCCCAGGACCTATCTGAACTGACTAACTTGTACTGAACTTCTGCTAACTGTTAGAAACTTATGTTCTTACACCGCTCGGAGGCTTCGGTTTTCCCACCTGCGTAATAAAGGAGGCCATGTAGATGGTCTGTAAAGTTGCCATTTGTGACCACAGCGGGTAGGTATAAGTGAGTTTTAGTTACCATTTTATACGTTAGACACACAATGACTAGGGGGGAAAATCAGCAAAGGACAAGTAGCAGGTAGCTCATTAGAGCTCTGTCTGAGATCCGCTGCGAGTGCACAGCCTCCCGGCCGCCAGAAGGAACCAGGGGGATCTTAGCCAGACTCTCTTTCCCTCCCTGGCTCTCCCGATTACATTTCTGCCTGGACTGCCTTTGTGTGCTGGTCTCAGCCAGTATCAACATGCCAGGCTACCCATGATGTTAGCCCTGCCTGGTTGTTTGCCACCGAGATCACTGTTCTTTCCCACCGTGCCCGGGCAGAAATTTTTCCGTGCTCTGCTCCAGATGAAGTCAGTCCCTTGCAACAGAACTGCCAGGTCTCACAGCCGTCTCCATCTGCTGAGGCTGGGGTAGAATTTCCAGGTAAGGAAGCCAAGGTGAAAAGGGGTTAGGGAGGGAAGCAGTCCCTGGCTAAAGTGGTACAGGCTCTCAGTGTTCTTATTGAGAGCCAGTAGGTTTTCTTGAATAAATCCTCAATTTGTTGTATGCTTTTTGTCAAATTTCCAGAATCTTTAAGTGGTTTGTTTTGTTTTTATTTTTTTATTGAGATATAATTGACATACGTGTTAGTTTCAGGTGTACACATAATCATTTGATATAAGTATATATTGTCAAATGATCACCACAACAAATTTAGATGGCATCCATCACCACAGATAGTTACAAATTTTTTCTTGTAATGAGAACTTTTAATAATTACTTTTCTTTACTACTTTCAAACATACAATACAATGTTGTTAACTGTAGTCACCATGGTATACGTTATATCCCCAGGACTTACTTACCTTATAGCTGGAACTTTGTACCTTTTTACCTATATAAATTTTGTCCATTTCCCCCACTTACCACCGCCCCCACCACTCTGTATCTGTGAGTTTGGTGTGTGTGTATATGTGTTTAGATTCCATATGTTAGAGATTATACAGTATTTGCCTTTCTCCTTGCCTTATTCACTTAGCATAATGCCCTCAAGGTCCATCCATGTTGTCACAAATAGCAAGATTTCCTACTTTTCTATGGCTGAATAATAATCCATTGTACATATATACACACTACATTTTCTTCATTCATTCATTCATTCATTGATGGACGCTTAGATTGTTTCCATTACTTGGCTGTTATAAATAGTACTGCAGTGAACATGGTGGGGAATATATCTTTTCAAGACAGCAATTTCATTTTCTTCAGATAAATACCCAGAAGTGGAATCGTTTGATTGCGAGGTTGTTCTGTTTTTAATTTTTTGAGGAACCTTCATACTCTTTTTTTCCAAAATGGTTGCACCAATTTGCATTCCCACCAATAGTGCATAAGTGTTCCCTTTTCTCCACATTTTTGCCAACATTTGTGACTTCTTGTGTTTTTTATAAGACATTCTAACAAGTGTGAGCTGCTATCTCATTATGGTTTTGATTTACATTTCCCTGATGATAAGTGATGTTGAGTATCTTTCATATACCCGTGGTCATATGTATGTCTTTTTTGGAAAAAATGTATATTCAGATCTTCTGCCCCTTTTAAAACCAGATTGTTTGTTATTTTGCTATTGAGTTTATAAGTTTGTTATATATTTTAGACATTAACTGCTTATCAGATATATGATTTACAAATATTTTCTCCCATCCTTTAGGCTGCCTTTTCATTTCCTTGATGATTCCTTTGCTGTGCAGAAGCCTTTTGGTTTGATATAGTCCCACTTACTCTTGCTTTTGTTGCCTCAGCTTTTGGTGTTAAATTAAAAAAAAATCATTGCCAATACTGATGTCTAGGAGCTTACCCCCTATGTTTTCTTCTAGGAGTTTTATGGTTTCAGATTTTACATTTAAGTCTTGAATTCATTTTGAGTTGATTTTTTTGATGGTGTAAGATGGTGATTCAGTTCCATTCTTTTGCATGTGGCTGTCCAGTTTTCCTACCACCATTATTAAGGAGACTGTTCTTTTTCCATTGTTTATCTTCGTTCCTTTGCCATGTATTAGTAGACCATATAGACATGGGTTTATTTCTGGGCCCTCTTCTATCCTGTTGCATTGCTCCATGTGTTTCTGTGCCAATGCCATACTGTTTTGATTACTATAGCTTTGTAATATAGTTTAAAATTAGGACATGTTATGCCTCAGCTTTGTTATTTTTTCAAAATTGCTTTAACTGTTAAGGGTCTTTAGGGTCTTTGGTTTCATGCAAATTTTAAGATTATTCTATTTCTGTGAAAAATGCCATTGATTTTGGACATTTTAACAATAGTCTTTCAATCCATGAGTATGAACTGTCTCTTCATTTATTTTTGTCTTCTTCAGTGTCATAGTTCTCAGTGTATAGGACTTTCACCCTATTGGTTAAATTTATTCTCGGGTATTTTTGATGCAAATGTACATGGGATTTTTTTCTTCATTTCTCTTTCTGATAGTTATTAATGCATAGAAATGCAATTGATATTTTTTGAGTATTGATTTTGTATCCTACAGCTTTACTGAATTTGTTTATTAGCTTTAACAGTTTTTTGGTGGATACATTATGGGTTTCTATATACAATATAACATCTGCAAGTGGAGACAGTTTTACTTCCTTCTTTCTTTCTGATTTGAATGCCTTTATTTCTTTTTCTTGTCTAATTGTTCTGGCTAGAACATCCAATACTATGTTGAATAAAAGTGGCAAAAGTGGACATTCTGGTCTTGTTTGCTATCTTACAGGAAAAACTTCCAACTTTTCACTGTTTAGTATTTTGTTTGCTGTGGGTTTGTCGTATAGGGCCTTTGTTATGTTGAGGTATTCTCTCTTTATACCCACTTTGTTGAGAGTTTTTATCATGTTGAATTTGTCAGATGCTTTTTATGCAACTATTGAGATGATCATATGATTTTCATTTATTTTGTTAATGTAGTGTATCACATTGATTGATTGTGGATATTGAATCATCCTTGCATCCCTGGAATAAATCCCACTTGATCATGGCTTATGATCCTTTAAATATATTGTTGGATTTTGTTTGCTAATATTTACTCTGATTTGGCATCAGGTTAATGCTGTCCTCATAAAATGAACTTGAATGTGTTTCTTCCTCTTCTATTTTTTGAAAGAATTTGAGAAGGATTGGTGTTAATAGTTAATACCAATTAGTTAATCCTCTTTAAGTGTTCACTATTGTAGAATTCACCAGAAAAACCATCTGGTCCTGGACTTCAGTTTGTTGGGAGGTTTTTGATAACTGATTCACTTTCCTTACTAGTGATCAGTCTATTCAGATTTGTTATTTATTCATGACTCAGTCCTGGTAGGTTGTATGTTTCTAGGAATTTATCCATTTCTTCTAGGTTGTTCAATTTGTTGATATATAATGATTCATATTAACTTTTACAATTCTTTGTGTTCTGTGGTATCAGATGTAACATCTCCATTTTCATTTATGACTTTATTTGAGTTCTCTTTTTATCTTGGTGAGTCTAGCTAATGATTTGTCTGTTTTGTTTGTATTTTCCAAAAAAAAAAAAAAAAGACTCTTGATTTCATTGATCTTTCCTATTGTCTTTTTAGTGTCTATTTATTTCCACTCCCATCTTTACTTCAACAAATTTAGTTGCTTTTTAACAGATTTACCCATGTTTATTTTTGCTTTTGCAGGAAAAGATTTTCTGAGTCCCTCTTTCACCATTCCAGAAATCCTACCTCTTTCATACACTTATAAAATTTTCTTTAAAACCTATTTTATAATTCTGTTACTGTAGAATAGTGCATGCACACTATAGTTGTAAGCACCTGAGTCCCTTCAGTGTCTTCTGTGAGCTCTGCAGGTGCAGTTTACCAGGAGTTGACTGTAAATCATGATTGAACACAAGCAATTGGGTATGTATATTACTTCGTGAACCACTGGTAGCTTGAAAGATCACATCAATACGCATTATCCTGCAAATTGTAGAAAATCTATGAATTTTACAATTCAGAGGCTAGGTCAATTAGAAGGAATATTATTAGCTGGGAAATTTTATACTTTAATAACTGACAAGTTTATAAGTTTTTTTGTTTTTGAGGGGAGAATCTGAGCAGGATACAGTTAAGGGATGGTAAGAGTCTTTTAAAAACATGTTCATAAAATAGAAATTAAGCACAAAATTGGTTGCTGTGATCTCAATTGATTCCTTTAATTTATCCCCTCCCATTTTCTGTACTAGTTAAGAATTCTTGAGCTATAATCACATTTGAGAGCAGGAAACACATCACACTACCAGGAGACAGAAAATCTGTCTCTGAGAGTGGGACAGCAACTTGTCATAATTCACTTATTTTATTTTCAACAATCATTATGTATTGTGCTAGTAAATTTTTCTAAGTATTTTCGTATGCTCCTCTCCTCCCTCTCCAAAAAAATTTTGCGTGTGCCATCTTGAGCTCCGCCTCAGTAGTGAAATGGTCTGTACACGCCACAGTAGCTTAGGGAGGGGCGCTGACCATAGGGTTTACTCAGAGAATCCAGCTTACCCAACACAGTGCGTACTGCTTACACCATTTGGCATTTAAATTATTTAATATAAAGGTTAAAAACCATACCGTCTAAAGGGGAAATGTTGATATCTAGGAGAACCTCGAGGCCAGATAGTCTGAGCTGTTGAGGTAAGCAAGGCTAGACCTCTCTAATGGTCAGGCTAGTCCCAAAGCTATGATGCCAGCAGGGCTTTTGTGGTTGAAACCGACCCACAGTCAGTGACTGGTGGTGGGGTGGAGGAGACAGGGGCCACGCCTGAACAGTCGAGTCTGCTGAGAGTCAGAGGTAGAGGATGAAGACCTGAATTATAGGGTTGACCTGAAACTCAACTTAGGAACCTAAAGCTTAAAGCTCATTCATGGGTACTGGGCAAGTCTGGCAAGGTTGGTAAGAGAAAATGGCAATGAAGCAGGCAGGTGGGTGCCTGGAGTTTAGTCACTTTAGAATACACCTGGGCTAGAGCAGCAAAATCAGCCACAGACCCTACCTGCCTGTGCGATGGGCTGCTAATATCCAACTGAGTAACCTGGGCTGAGCCTGCTGGGCTGAGGGTGGTAGGCAGGGACTGAGCTATATGGCCATCTTTTCAGTGCCAAGGAGATAGCATTACCTTTAGTCGTCGTGAGACTAAATCACTGCTGTTGATGCTATTAAGGGTGACGCTAACACCACAGGCCCAAATAACATTGGGTTGGCCAAAAAGTTGGTGTGGTTTTTTCCATAAAATAAGACACATTTTTCATTTTCATCAATAACTTTATTGATTTGGATATTTTGAGTATGTGGCTCTCTCCCACGTGGTGGAACATTGATTGTCCTCAATTGATTTCTTGATTTGATCGCTTTCAGCTTCAACTGATCTGTCCAACTGTGGGGCATAATCCAACGAGAAATCTCCAGCACGAAACTGTGCAAGCCACTTTTGTCACATTCGATCAGCCACAGCACCTTCTCCATACACTGCACAAATCTATCTTTTCTTCTTTTTTTCATTTCATTTGCGTTTTTACCTTTCTTCAAATAATAAAGCATAATATTCTGGAAATGTTCCATATTTTCTTCCATCTTCAATATTAAAGTGGCTACACAGAAAATCACCAATTTTGATAATTTTTTTTTAATGCACACTGATATGATAGCTGTCACAATACCATCTAACAAAATTGTTCCAAATGAAGCTAAAAACAACTAAGCTCTACTAGGGTCATCTTACAGGGAAAAAAAAAACAAGCAAATTCTTTGACCAACCCATATAAAAACAAAATATTCCCTCTTATTTTCATAATTATTATTGCTGGTGATAATTTTTAAAAAGGAACCCCAGGTTAGTGGATATGACCCTGCAACGGAAGTGGAGAGTTAGTGTTTGGCTCACTGAGATATTATAGAAAAAAAATAATGAAATTGGAATAAATCTTAATTTTCCACTGTCCTGTATTCTGTCGGGCAGGGTTTCCCAACTGCGGTACAATAAATTTTAAACCAGATAACTCTTTGTTACGAGGGAGGGCGGGTTGTCCTGTGAATTGCTGAATCTTTAGCAGCATTTCTAGCCTCTACCCATTAGATGCCAGTAGCACCTCAGTTCCCAGTTGGGCAGCCAAAAATGTCTCCAGACAGTGCCAAATGTTGCCTGTGACCAAAATCACCCCCAGTTGAGAACCACTGCTGAAGGATACACAAGAAGCCTGTGTAAGACATGACTGTGTTGTCGAGGAACTCACAATCCAGTTGGGCGGATTCATGTAATACACATGGGTAAGGTAATAACAGTTGTGTTTGGAATGGTATACTTGTGGAAGAAGTTAAAACAGAGTTTGGCATTGTCTGACATGAGGAAAGGTCCAGAAGAGGAGCCAGGAATGGAAGTAGCATTTAAGGATGGATGGCACCTGACATGTGTCAGAGCAAGGGGGAGGGCAGCTCAGCTAGCAAGCGGACGTGGGACTGTGAGGACACCACCCTGCTCAGACCCCTGGTGTGGGCGAGGAAGCAGAGGGAGGAGGCTGGGCCAGGGAGCTGCTGCCCTGGAGCAGAGTCTCATGCCTCATGTTTCCCTCTTCCCCAAAGGTCACATACTAGGCATGAAGTCAGTTCTAGAAAATAAGCTTTCCATGTATTCAGCGTGACTCCTCCCCACTCCTTATGCGGTTAAATACAATGATAAAATATCTCCCAATACTTTTAACTAACCTATGAACTTTCATTATGAATTCTACCTGATAAGATTATTAGTAAAGTATAATTATAGTATGCATTTATTAAGTTTGCACCATATTCTGGGCACTGTCCTAAATGCTTTACATATGTCAAATCATTTTTTTCATACTTCCCATGCTGTTTAATTTTCACAGGTAACAGCAGAAAACTACATAGAAAAAAAGGCTGTGTGGGACTGAAAGAGTTACGGTTTCACACCCAGAGCCTCTGGCTTCTTAGAAATGCAAAACTGTCCCTTGAGCACGGGCTCGTCTTTGGGAGCTTATATTCCAGGGCTGAATTAAAAGGAGTTCAGAGTTTGAAATTACTGTCACAAAATATTTGCATATGTTGAAAGTACCAGAAACTTATCTTGCTTTAGTCTGAATCTTTTTCAATAAGATCTTTTGACTTTGTCTCATACCCAGATTTTATGGATGAATATATTCAATTCATACTTTGCCTGATATTAAAGTACATTGTATTCATCTACACTTGTTAAAAATAAGGATGCCTCGTATTTATAAAGTGCATTTTCAATTGCATTGTTGATTTTTACCTTCATAACAGTTCCAGAAGCAAAGCTGCGTATGAGGCAGAACACTTTGCATTCACCTTTTCATTCCTTTACCTTTTATTATTGCCTGGTGTGGTAAAAGAAATACTGTAATCGTTTTCCAGATGAGGACACAAGGGCACAGGGAGACGAAGCCATGTACCAACGAGGCAGAAGCAGGGGTTAGGTGTGGCATTCCCTTCAGGCCCTGGGCAGAGCCGACGTTGCCGCACTGGACTGCTGAGGGAGGCCCTGGCCTGGGAGCGCCCTGTGCCCTGGCAGCCCCGTGCAGGCCCTGCTCTGCCTTCACTCATCGTATTTCCCTGGCCCACAGGGCTCCCTCTCCTCTCCCGACATTCCAGATACTAATACCCACAAGGGAAGGGAAGGCTGACTCTTACCAGACGTTAGATACTGGCCAAGTTCCCTGACCTCTCTTTAGCCTCGCTTGTCTCCCCTGTCAAATGTAGTCAATACACCCTGCCACCAACTGCTGAGAAGGCTTTATTTTTAAAAAAATCAATTAATGACCATTTCAGTGTTTTCTCAGTCTGGCCTAAGACTTACCTGTTTTGAGAAATTTTTCTTTGATTAAAACCTTTCTCTGAGTTGAAACCCCCTTGCTGTGAATGCTTGAATGAATTCTTTGGTGCTGGAGTAAAGATATCGATATGAACTCATGTTTATTTTAACATGCATGTGGAAATATAGGTCTCTGTATAGATATGGCTTAATATACATACATATGTTTTCTGTCTCTGTCCCCTGAGAGACCCTAGAAACAGTAACACCTTGCAGTGGTGAGCGTACCCAGTACGCAGGTCTTGGTTTTTAAGTAGAGTCAAGCCTTGTTTTATCGTGCTGAGCTTTATTGTGCTTCTCAGATGTTGTGGTTTTTACAAATTGATGGCAAAACTCTCCACCAATGAAAAAGGTTATGACTTTTTTTTATTGCAATACCTACTTTATTGTAGTGGTCTAGAACTGAACCCATGGTCTCTCCAAGGTGTGCCTGAATCATTTTCCAGGAAAATGATCCCATACTCCTGGGAGAAATGGCTGAATCTAGGGCTGGGAGAGGGGAATACCTAAATGGACCTAGAAAATCTCTTAGTGCCATAAAGTAATGAAATGCTCAAAGAAAAAAATGAGAACATGTTGAAAAGACACAGAAGCTAATCTAAAAAAAAAAACTTTGGCCAAATTGGAGCAGTTTTAGCAACAAAATAAATCAATATAGTATCATTAAACAAAAAAAATAAATATCAGTAATACCATACTAATGTAAATAAATGGGGACAAGGGGTAAATATTCTCCTTACAGAAGAATTTCAACTATTAAATGTAGACGAGCTTAGGGAAATAGAAAACCATTAGAACTCCACAGTAAGCTGCTGTAGGCAAGATCCATCGATGAATACTAAAATTAGGGCAAAACTTTGAGAAATGGTATATCTGCATGGATTCAAAGTATCTTTCCCAAAATGGTTATTATTGTGATGGTTTTAATGTATGTTGACAAATTCATTGAAACTTTTCCTTCCAGTGAATGAGGCTTAATTCCTTTCCCCTTGGGTGTAGGTTGGACTTAGTGACTCATTTCCAATGAGTAGGGACTGGAAAGGGAACATTAGTAACTTTACAGTGGAGAGACCTGGCAGACACCACCTTAACCAAGTGATCCGGTGACCACCACCAGTAACGAGTCATGCTGACCTCTTGTGCTCTCTGGTGTGATGTGGTTGGGAAGAATACTTCACCTGTATGGCCTTTCCCCCTACAATCTACGATGCCAAATCAACGGGCATTCTACAAAATGCCTGACTAGTGCTCTTCAAAAGCATCAGGGTCATGAAGGAGTAGACAAGGAAAGACCAAGAAACTGTTAACTGATAGAAGGAGATAACTAAATGCAATGTGGAATCCTGGATTTGAGCTAGGAACAGAAAAAGGATATAGGAGAGATCTCTGGCTAGACTTAAGAATTGCACTGACAGCCCTGACTGGGGTAGCTCAGTGGATTGAGTGCTGACCTGTGAACCAAATGGTTGCTGGTTCAATTCCCAGTCAGGGCACGTGCCTGGGTTACAGACCAGGTCCCCGGTAGGGGGCACATGAGAGGCAACATTGATGTTCCTCTCTCTTTCTCCCTCCCTTCCCCTCTAAAAATAAATAATTAAAATCTTAAAAACAAAAAAAAAAGAATTGCACTGACATGAGACTTATTAACAGGAGGGAAGCATGTAAGTTTTATTAAATTTCTGCATGTACTTGGGGGCCTTCACAAGAGAATGAAGACCTGAAGCACTGACCAGAGCAAAAAGCATTTAATGCTTTTCTTAGACAAAGAAATGATAGATTTGTGAAGCAATGACAAGACGTGTTTGGGCTCGGGGGCAGCAAACTGTGCGGCAGTGACTAGGAGATGTATGGGGTTGGGGAGAAACTAGTGGAAGATAAGAGTTATTTTAGTAAGTTGCCTGTACAGACCCATTTAAGCATCGATTCCCAGTCTCCAGTGATGAAGATGTTTTCTTCCTGTTACGGAGAGGACATCTTTCTCATGGGAAATTTTATGACCTGCATTTGGGTAGAAAAGGAAAGTCAGCCCCCCTGCACCTGCTGTTTCCCAAGCGTCTTCAGCTGAGAATAACCCATATGCCACGGTGGCAGACTTTGGGGTGGCATGTTGAACTCCTTCAAGGACATCTGTGAAGAAAAAGAGGAAATGCAAATGAAGTTGTAGTTTTGTTAACAAAATTGTCCCAATGTTAATTTCTTAGTTTATAATTACACAATGGTTATATAAAATGTTAGCATTGGGGAAGCTGGGTGAAGGGTATACAGGAAACTTGGTACTATCTTTGCAACTCTTCTGTAAATCTAAAATTATTTTTAAATTATTTTAACAGCTTTTCTCCTGAATTTTTCTTGCTTTACATTCTTTAGTACTTGCATTTACAGACTTCACAAAGCCACAATGCACCTACTTATGTCTTAATTAGAAATTATGGTCTTTCATATATATATATATGTATATGTATATATATATGCTGCTCCAGTTATTATATAAGCATTACAAATAAATTAACTATTTTGTGACCTCCTTGATTCCATATACAATTCTCTTAAAATGTATTTCTTCTTAATGAATAGATAAACTGACAAACTGATTGAGAAAACTGGAAAATTATTGAAATATACCTGGTAGATATCTGGGACCTGGTAGTACATGCAAGTTTGTTAAATTTTTTTTAAAGGCATTTTTCTACTATATCTTCCTTTGAGCATGAGTTAGGCTCTTTAGTAGATGATTTTTAAGCAAACAAGGCACCATTTTCTCAACTGCGCTCATGCAGTGAACTGTAGAACAGTGTCCTCAAGGACTGGGTCTTGGAAAGATAGGGGCTGTTGTGTACATGTATTATTGTACTGCAGATAAAAATAAGATCTAACGTTTGCCTATGTTTGCCTAATTTTAAAAATATTTAGGGTTTTTAAGTTAGCAAAAGCCATTACACAGCTGCTTGAATTCCTAGCCAGCTGCTTCCTTAGGTTACAAAGCTCAACCTCCTATGTGTAATTAAATTGTGGTGGTGGGATGTACATTCACTGGAAAGTTCTGGCTACCGCTCTAGTTTTCATGAAATCCCTAAAAGCAATAATTAAATTCTGTATAACTTTTTCTGGAAGCAGTTGGGAAATGTATGGGATGACTTTGGGACCAGAGAGCTTGGTTTTGTTGAGGCTGTGGTATTATTATCTTTTTTCTCCCTTGGGGTATTATTTTTTTTTAATTATCTTCCATGAGGATACTGGTTGTATCATATGATTATGCTTTTAATTCGATGATGCTAACACTGGAAAATGCCCTGAGGTTTCATTTAAAGGTCTTCTCTGCATTCAAAATATAAACCTTCAATATTAACACGGCTCCATCACAGTATTTCTTATATTACATTCCTGATGAAGATCGTTCAAGAAAGCTGCTTAGCTGTCAGATGTACTGGTAAGGTTAAAATATTCATTTAACCCAACTTATATGATAGGAGAAGAAAAATGTCTAAATTGATAAAATTAGACTTCACTATCTGATATTGCTACTGAGAGGACTAACCAGCAGGAACATGGGTTTTAGGACTTGCTTAGTTTTCAGCACCCACAGGCCCTCAGAGGAGACAGTTCACCTTTCTTAACCTTGGTTTCTGTGCCTGAAAAGTGAGAGGGGTTAGAATATATGATCTTTAAAGTACCTACTAGATAAAGAACATGACCAACTGATAGCTTTGCTTTTTTATTTTAACAAAGGTGTTATTTTGTACCAAAAAAAGAGTCAGTCAGTGGTTATGAAATGTCTGTAATCCTTTCTAAAGTGGGGTGGGGCCCAGTGGCATTATCTGGAGGAGAGGTGGCCGATGGCCCAGACCATCATCACTGCAGCAGGTCCCAGCATGGCAGGTAGCCCTACTCCAAGAACGCATCCACCTTCCTCTCTAAATCTTTAAAGCTTCCCCCGTATTCTTAGAATAAAACCAGACACCTTCCATTGGCTTACACAGCCTTTCATAGCCTGGCCCTAGTCTACCTCTTTTGACCTCATTATTCCAACCCAACTGTATCAATCGTGAGCTTCTCTCCATTTCTTTCACTTGCCATGTCCTCTCTCTTCCTGATCTATGTTCCTGATACTCCCTCTTCCCAGGATGCTTTTTTACTACTTCTTCATCTCTTCTCTTTCAGTATTGTTTATTCCAACAAGTCATTCTTGAATCCTCTATGGATCTGGGTAAGGGGTACCTTGCTGGCTGCTCCCTTAGCATTGACCCCCCTCTGTTATTAGCACTTGATGTGCAGCATTGTATGTAGCTGCTAATTTTATGTTTCCCTTGGGACTGTAAACCCGAGGGCAGTGAACACTTTTGTCTTATTCGAAACCCTAGCACCTAACACAGTTCCTGGCACCAAGATGCTCAATAAACACTTGTTGACTGAATAAATGAATGAAAAAATGAGCAATATTAAAGCTGAACTAGGTTACTGAGGAGACTTTCCAAAGTTCACTCCAGACATGTTCAATGGGAAAAACACCATGGATATCAAATTGCAGTCCTCCCTCGAAGTATAAATGTTCTTTGTAGAATTGTTTTATCACCTGTATTCCAAGAAGAATCTAGTAGAAACTTGGGGGCAGGGGGAGACCATTGGCATTAAACCCAAGATTTTAAGCAGTGGAAATAAATATTAGTAACAAAGAACCTGTTGCACTGCAATACAACTAGTCTTATAGTTTGTGCTAATTTAATGAAGTATTTGAGTGACAGATCTTTCTTTTGTGTTTATGTTTGAATAGCAATAGAGCAATTACCTAACAGTTCCTAAACATTTTTAATTGTAGAATATCATTAAATTTTGTGGTATTTTCTTACTTTGAGTAGAGGTTTATTTGTTTATCCATTCCATGGCATCTCAGTATCTCAAGTGCCTCACACTTCAGTTGTCTCTTTTAGTGCTAGTGGCAGAGTAGAACAATGGTCTTGGTGAGAGAACGGGGGTTGAACGTCATGGTAGATGCCAACCAGCGTAGACCAGATGCTACTATATGCACCTACAGTGCATTCTTGATCCTGCACAAATAACATGAAAATGTAATTGCTTGGTTATTGAAGATTTCTATTGACCAAAACAGCATCTGATTTTTCAAATTTATCAGTTGAGTGAGTAGTTCCAAGTTGCCAGTAGAGCATTCACTTCAGAGTCTCAAGTTACAGTCCAGATACAAGAGAAGAAATTACTGGGTGGGCCAAAACAAAATTTTTTTCCCCATAAGATGGCTCTAGTAGTGCTTAGTTGTCTTTAACTTCATTTGAAATAATTTTGTTAGATTGTATTGTGACAGTTCTCATATCAGAGTGCATTAAAAAAGACTTACCAACATTGGTAAATTTGTGTGCAGCCATTTTAATAATGAAAGAACATATGCAACATTTTGGCATATTATGCTGTATCATTTCAAGAAAGGTAGAAATGCATCTGAAATGCAAAAAAAGATTTGAGCAAGTGTATGGAGCAGGTGCTATGATGGATCAAACATGTCCAAAGTGGTTGGCAGTTTCATGCTGGAGATTTCTCACCGGACGAGGCTCCACAGACAGGTAGACCAGCTGAAGTTGACAGTGATCAAATCAAGGCATTAATTGAGAACAATCAATCAACATTATACCATGCAGGAGATAGCCGATGTACTCAAAATATCCAAATCAGTAAAGTTATTGGTGAAAATGAAAAATGTGTCTTTTATTTTATGGAAGAAACTAAACAGACTTTTTGACCAACCCAGGACTTAGCTTACTTCATCATTCACAGTGCCTTTGAAGAACAGCATTGGTTGCTAAGGAACAGCAGTATTATATTCTCATGCAAACAATTGGTTTGCTGGGAATTCACATTATTGTTTCAACCGGATTCTCGCCCCATTAGGAGCCAACCTCTCTTTTTTGTTTCCCAATGTAATGGCCGCATATGGACTTTGGTTCCCTCTATTTTGGTTGAGAGGCATCTCAGGTGAACCTTCTTAGGGGCAGAAGAGAAGCTAGGATAACATACCTGCTCTCCATTGAATACTGATTTGATCCTGGAAAGAAAAAATGAAAAGAAGACATCTAAAATAAAACCAGAGGCATGGATCCACGGAACAAATTGACAAATCTCAGAGCGGGTGGGGGGGGGTAGTGGGGGGGACGACTGGAAGAAATTAGCCAAGGAACATATATATTTTGTTGTGTATAACACGCACATTTTTGCCCAAATTTTTGAAGGAAAAAATAAAGGTGCACATTATACATAGGTAGTACCTGAAATACCTTGTATCTGTTCTTGTGTTCTTGTAATTATTTGTTACATAAACCTTCTCATACCATAACGTGTTCAAAAATAAATGTGAAAATTCCTTTATAATACAAAAAACAAGTATCTAAACATTAATTAATTAATTAAAAATTAAAACAAAAGTTTTTTTTTTCCTAAAAGTTTGGGCAAAAAATGTGGGTACACATTATACGCCGCAAAATATGATACATGCATGTATGCATGGCCCATGGACACAGACAGTGTGGTGGGGGGGTGGGGGCTGGGTGGAGGGGGACAATCTGGGCAGGGAATGGGGGGCATCTGTAATGGTGTCAACAATAAAAATAAGTTAATTTTTTACAAAAGAGGACATTCACCTTTATAGTAGTTTTGGAAATTGCCCCTGCCTGTTGGGGAAATGCCTTTGTTACATGGCTCCTCCGTATCTCCCCTGGGTTACAAGGGTCATGATTTTGGTTTCATAGACAAAGAATTTTAATGGCTTACTTTGGAGGAATGAGAACATAACTTTTAGAGCCTGGAAACTCACAGGAATCTCCAAATTCTCATTACCTGGAAAATTACTTTTAAGTTGTTTTCTGAAATGCCCTTATCTAACCCTTTAAAAGGGAACCGGTTCAAATTATTTCACTATAAAATGCAAGGGAACACAGCGAGCATTTCCGTTAGCTCATAAAATGTGTGCAGTGTAGCGGTGAAGGGTGTGACTGAATTAAAAAGCAGCTGACAATGTGGTTAAGCTGGTGAGCAAAATAGAACTAATTTCAGGTAAGTCCTACCTCTAGGCCGCAAAAAGCTTTAATTTGTTATTTAGTCTTGTTTCCTTTTGTACTCTGGACAAATTTTAACAGTGATGGGGGTTTATTGTGTCCTGTGTACTTAAATAACAGGTGGAATTTCAGAAGAAATGGAAACTCACCAAAGTTTGATTTGCTTGGAATCAAGTAAACAGCTTCTTTATTGTGTCAAACACCATTCTAAACAAGATGTTCCAACTAGACATAAAATTACATCAGGAGATCTGGAGTCTGTTGTAACTCCATCTAAACTATGTGATCCCAGGTAATTCTCTTCAATTTCTCTGAAGCAAGTGTATTCCAAAGTCCCTTCTAGTTCTAAAATTTCATTATATGTTAATAGCTGAGCTCAGTCGGCTCAAGTAGAAGCATTTGGCAAAATTCAAAGGAAAGTAATAACATGAAGTGAATACCTACCATGTATTAAGCATGTTCTAAGTGTTTTCTGCATTATCTCGATTTACTCCCCACAACAGCATGATATAGTAAGAACCATCACTATTCAACTTTTACAAATGAAGAAATTAAAGAAAGTTAAGTAACATGCCCTGGGTGAGTTCAACCTGTGATTATATTAAGGCAAATTAGACGAGCTATTAGAGAACCGACTTCACCATTATCACCTCTGCTTTTTATTCAGACTCAGGTGCTAATCAAGCACTTGGTTTTTGAACCTTGCGGTCTTGCCTTTAATGCAGGAGCATTGCACTCATTCCAATGTTTTCAGAGGGAATTCTGCCTGCGGCGATCTATGGCAAAATGACTTTTAGTGAATTCACAAAGAGAGGAGCTTTCAGTGTTGAAGCAAAGGCAGATGGAAGTCTGAGCAAATCTGCGGAGGCTGTTGTAATGATGCATTGTCAGTGGCGTGTTGTGTGATTTCATGTGATGAAAAAGGGAAGCACATGTATGTCATGTCTCAGGCCTGTGAAACATTGTACATGTGAAGGCAGGTGACGTCTAGAGGCCATCTCCAAATGGAGACACCTTAAGTGCTCTCAAACAATAAAGTAGTTGATTGAGTTTATCTAGTTGGCATCTTTCTCTTGAGATGCTCAAAACATAGCCTTCGTGTTCAAAAAATCGTGATCCTGTAGGTGTTTGACAAGCCAACCAAGGCACACTTACAAATATATTGCCTTTTTTTTTATTTTTGACACCATTACAGCTGTCCCCCATCTCGCCCTCCCCTTGCTCAACCTACACCCAGCCCCTGCACCCCCAACCCCTGCCTTCACCATGCTATTGTCAGTGTCCATGGAATATGCATATATGTTCTTTGGCTAATCTCTTTACGTTCTTTTATCCAGTCCCCTGCACCCCCATGCCCCCCTGAGCCCTGTCAGTCTGTTCCATGTATCCGTGCCTTGGTTTCTGTTTTGTTCATCAGCTTATTTTGCTCACTATATTCCACATATAAGTGAGATCAATACAGTGTTTGTCTTTTTCTGACTGGCTTATTTTGCTTAGCATGTCCACCTTTGATGACTCTCAGGTGGCTGTGGTGCTATGGAGCACACAATGTTATGACAACATGTCCTCAGCAAACACAATTTAGATAGTGTATATACTGTCTTCATATATATATATATGAAGAGATGAGTAATGTCCAATAAGGTGTTTGATAAATAGTACAAATAAATGTCAAATTGGAGTGTACTGCAAATTATGAGTGCAGAGATTGTACCTCAAGAGCTTTTTAACTAAAAGATTAGGATTTAGAGTTCTAAAAACTGTTTGACTTACTATTTATGTGACTTAAGCAAGTCACTCAGTCTCTCTGAGCTTTGGCTATTTCATTGATCCTGATAGAACCCAGACTGTAAGCATGGAGTAGAAATCAAATGAGGTAATGGGTGTGAAAGAACTTTGCCAAGTTCTTATATAATGTAATTAATGATGTTCACTAGAAATGCCCAACTCAGTGCCCCCCACCAGACATACGGTAGAAGTGCACTGCCTTGCCCCTTCGAAGTGAGGGACAGCCAGGTAACTTACTCTGGCCAGTGAAATGTGAGCCCCAGTGGACATTGGGCTCTTCCAGGTGGGAGTTTTAGCAGCCTGTTTTCCCTCCTTGCTCTGCCGCTGGAAGCATGGCTGGACCTTCATCAACCTGCCGTCCCTTGAATGACCACGGTGAGCAACCTTCCAGCCAACCAGGGCTGAGTTGAGTATAGAGCCTGGGCAAGAAATAAATGTCCGTCATGTTCAAGTAATAAAATTTGGGGTGTTTGTTACCACGCTATAGTTTCCTAGCACACTCTGACCAGAATGTGTCTCATCCATCCTTAGTATTACTTGAGCACCTGTATATTCCGGTTTTAGGTATGTTATATCGTCTGCTGCATATTGGAGTTGTTCCAATGTTTGTAACTTCACTTTCTCAAAAAAGATGTTGTCTCTCAAACTAGTCATGTCTTTTTTTATCTTTCCTGTCAGGTACTTAAGGTATTTGCAGAACAAGGTAGAACTGGGCTTTTCTGTCTACTTCTGTTTTTCAAAATCAGCATACTTGAAAGAAAAAGTTATTGGTCAAGACAAGATTTCTGTTTGATCATAGCAATATTTGGAAGAGTGGTTGAAAAATAACAAAATACAATTTATCTTTATTGTATATATTTCTTTTTAAAAAGTTATTACAACAAAAGAATACATGAGTCTCATTTTAGGCAAAGTAAACTCTAACTCGGATTTTAAGTTCTTAACTCTGCTTGACGTACTTTCCCACTTAGTGAAAGAAGATTGGACCCATATTCAAGCATATGACCATGAACCTGTGCTTGAGACCCACGCAAATAATGGCATTTTGAATAGGAGTACTTTGTAAAACTTCAGGATGACAAGTCCTTCTGGATGGTGCCTAAGACAACTGTTTTATGTTGAACCTTTTTTTTTTACATTAAGGAATATGATAAGCAACCAGTATAGTACTACCTAACCCTAAGAATCTAAGCCATTGATTAGTATGTAGATTCAAATGTACACCCATTGGGACAGACTCATAGATTGAGAGCAGGATGACAGCTAGTCGGGGGAGGTGGGTTGGGAGATGGAAGGATTGAGCAAAAAGGAAAAAGAACTCGTGGACACGGACAACAGTGTAGTGATTGCTGGGGCGGGGGCACGGGGGCGGGTATAGGGGGACTAAATGGTAGTGGGAAAACATACAATAAAGATTAAATTTTTAAAAAGTTTGACAGATAAAAAAATACAACGTATATCTAAGTACAAAGTATAATAATAAAATAAACATTTGTAACCATCAAAAAAAAAAATGTACCCCCATTGAATATAGCTTTCTTTGGGTGTGTGTGAGTCGGGCAAATGAGGCCCCTCCTTGTCCCTGGGTTAGCGGTTAGCCCATCCTGGGCAGTGTGAGTCTGTTGGAAGGCCGGCAGGTGCCAGCACTGCAGGCTGCAACAGGGACCTTTGGACTGCTTGGTCTCGTTAGACTGAACAGATTAATGCATCTTGTAGGAGCAAATCCTACCTGCCATGTGCCAGATACTGGCACTTGCAAATGGGTTATTTCCTTTAATCCTTTTAACAACCCTGTGAATCTTTTCAACTCCCTTTATAGATCAAAACAAAAATAAACTGAAAAAGACCAGAGTTGAGTTCTGCCCTCCACATCTGTCTGTGTTGTACCTCATATTATCTTAGAGATTGGTTAGATGCGAAGTAGGTTGGCCTAAGGAAGCAAAAATTTTAGTTCTTTTTCTAACATCAGAAAGGTTACACGTTTTTCATAGATAATTGAAAAATACCCAGGAGTCAGTAGGAGAGAAATTGCCCATAATTCAACCGTGTATGGTGAGCCATTGCTGCTACTTAAGCAAGCCACCCTCTTCCTAAGCCCAGAGTGTCCTGGAAGGAAATGCGAAAGCACTATCCCTCTTCCAGTAGTACTTGGAGAACTGAGTGTCTCTAGAATGAGAGGCAGGAGAATTAATTCTGTAAATAGGCAGTTGTGAGAGATGCTATCACCATCTAGTGTCCCTGGTTACTGTCTCCTGTTGACCTTTCCCCCAGCGGGCTGATGTCAGCTAGCTACTAATCAAGGCTTGTGAAAAGTTGGCTGACATGCAGCGTAGACCTAACCTGCAGATATATTTACCAGGCTGTGAACATCACCAGCCTTTCCTGTGCAGGGAGTGTGTTACGGCCCTGCTCTATCTGTGGGAACATGTGAAAAGGACAGCCAAAGATGCAGGCTGGCCATATACAAAGGGAGAGCATTCGTTTCTCCCCAGAGCTTCACTTGTGACATCCCGTTGTTTCTGATGGATTATCTTCTATGATTTTCTCCCATTTAAGCCAGGTGGTGAGGTGTTCCCCATGTCACTTACCGTACCAGTTGACAATGATGAGTAGGAACTCATCACTATGTAAATTAGTTTTTCTTCTAGTTTTCTTAATTAAGTTAGGTAAATCCCCACAGCCTATTTTTCCTGGAATTTAGATAATTCTAAAGCATTTATACACCTGTGCAATTCTCTCAGTTCTCCTTGGCTGCTTTTATCCATGCTCCAAATGACTATCTTATTTTCCTCCATCTGTTCAAGGGGATCCACCCCTTTGACTACTTAATCTTTGAGGGTCCTTGCACCTTCCTTGGCACATGTCTGGTGTGATTCTTCCCAAGGGTAGAGCCACAGGTTTACATTCAGCTTAAAGACGCCCACAGTGATGATGATGACTGCGACGATGATAGTTAACCCTTACTTAGCTCCAGCTCTGGGCCAGGCACGGTTCCACATGTCCTTGTTAACTTAACACTCTTGACAACTCTGTGAGTGGGTGCTGTCTCTATTCCCACTTACAGATGGAGAAACTGAGTCACAGAGAGGTTAAATGATTTACCCGAAGTCAAAAAGCTAAAAGTGGCAGAGCTGGGATTCAGACTCTGGTAGTGTGTCTCTAGGGCCTCTTTCCTTCAGTTGCTACTCTACCCTTTCATTCTGCTTCCACTTATCCCTGCTTCTGAATTTTTGCTCAGTCCGTGTGAAATCTCTTTCTGTTCTCTCTTATTTGAGAGGATCCATCCAAGACAGAAAGAATAATGGTTTTGCTCCTGATATCACGGCAAATAAGCATGCATGTTGAGAAGCATGGGGAGAGCCAGGAATCAAACGGAAAATCCCAGATTCATGGTCACCTTCTCTGTCGATAGCTGTCAAGGACTGTGGTGATCTCCTATGGCATTTTTGTCATGGGGGCTGGCTGTTTGCTGGCATCCTGAGGCAGAAGGCACCCTCCCCAGCATATGGGTCACTCAGCTTCACGTAAAAGTCCTCAGCCACATGAGGGTCTCACATGCAGGGAAATCACAGTGTTGCTACCTGAGGTCAGGAGTTCCCAGCACTCCATGATGAAGGAGAAGCTGGAAAGTGGAGTTGGCATCAGAAGAGGACCTAACACCATTCAGCGGACTCATGAAACAACTGTTTGCTTGGTTAGTGGGTCTAGGTGTTAGAATGTGCAACCATGTGTGTGGTTCCAGTTCCCAAACTATAGCCACACCTGAAGAGTTGGACTTGGGTCTAAAACAATACTCGATTTTCATTCTGGATTGTTTCTGCACTCTTAGGAAACAAGAAAGCACTTTGCTTAGCAGTTTCATATCTTTTCACTTCCATTGGTTCAATCCATGGCACTTGTAGGGCAAGAGGGTCTAGGCGTTGACAATCTTGCAGTTCACGTGGACCCTGGGACAAAAGAGAAGACTGAAAAGCTTTAAATTAGGTAGCAGTAAACATTTCCTATCTCCTCCTCCGATCTCCAGCCCAGCTTGATACTGTGCAGAGGACCCCTGCTAGAAAACTAAAGCTTGCACAAGTGTAGCCCTACATATGATATGTAATCATCCGTCACCTCTAATCTCCATCCCAGTGTTCCCTGACACAGGTACTTTGAAAGAACACTCAGATCCTTTTTAAGGATGGACTTGAGTGTAAGGAGCACGCTGGCCTGGCTCACTTGCCACCTAAACCAGGAAACAAAGATCTAGAGGGATTAAGAGATTTGCCCAAGTTTTCACAAACTGTTGGAGCAACCACCTTGATATTTGGCCTGCAAGCCAGTGGTCTCTTCTGCTACTTCATTTTCAATTTCTACTTATTGCAGGAGGGAATGAATGTTGGTTGGAGTGCTTTAAGATTGACAGATGTCATTTGGTGGAGTTTTTTAACCTGTATGATAGTTTAGCATAACTCGCTTAACTGGAAACAAAATCAGGTTTTGGGGTAAATAACCTCTGAATTCGTCCAAGCCCTCTCCCTTTATCTTTCCACATCCACTTAAACAGGCATAATATCTGGAATCCTAGATTGAAAGAAACTTTTTCTGGTACGATTGACATTTACATATGCTGGTTTAAGGAAGTGGGAGAGAAAGGGAGGGAGAGAGAGGAATCTCAAAGAGAAAGGTGGAAGGAGGGAGAGGGGGCAGAAAGAGGGAGGGAGGAAGAAAAGGAACAAGCAAACAAACTAGTAAGTACTCTCAACTCTGCGACTTGGGAACATGGTAACCTTCTTCAACACATAATTAACATGCTATACTTGGACTACATCAGTAATTAGCTTTTGCTCACATTTAGTCATCGTCACTCATTTAACCACCAGCCTCGGGAGGAGGCTGAGGTTTTTGTATAAACTGACGCGATGAGAGGGGAACGTACTTAAAAGCTGCACCACAGTGTTACCAAGAGATTTTAGGTCTTTGCCATGGGATGAGAAGTTTCAGGAAGGTCGTTGGGAAAAGGGTTTCCATCGGGCACTTTGTTCTGCCGTCAAGAGCCAAACCCGGCCTAGTTTCCATACTGAGTGTCTCAAAGTCCCTGAGTCCCAGGACTCATTTCAAAGAGTTTGAACACTGCTCTTCCAGGCATAGGTTAAAAACGTGTTAGCCCTGGACCCTGGAGCCAGGTCCCTTTAATTAGAGCATGGCTGCGCTGGCCACCTAAGGCTGCCACCTTTGAATGCTTTACATTTATAGAAAAACTGATGGAACTTCTCCCACGGTAGATCTATTCATTTACCAAGTCCTGCTGTCACTACTAACCTGGTCATGTGGTTAAACCTCTGTTGAGTTTAGGACTTGCCGGCCTACTCTTTGCGAGACAGGCAGCGCGGCCATCCCGCCCCACTTCTTATGTATCTGGGCCTGTCCAGCCGCGTGCTTATGCCCAGCCCTAGGCCTTGTGGGATTTCACAGACCTCTTTGGAGGATTTAAAGAATTACCTGCATACAAAGCACGGCACCTGACATTAAGGTTTCACTGCCACCTGAGCCCCTGTAATGGCCTCCTAACTGACCTTCCTGCTTTCACCCTGTCCCCACAAATCTATTTTCTATATAAGGCACTGTGATCTTTTTAAAAATGAAAAGTATGCCTTGTCACTTCCTTGTTTAAAATCTTCCAGCGTCCTGTCAGTTTTCACACACTGAATAAAACCCATGCTCCTCGCCCAGGCCGTGTAACCTGCGTGACCTGGTCCCTGCCTCCATCTCGGGTGCCACTCTGTACAGTCTTGCTGTACTGACCTTTTTCCTCTTTGAACGCTCAGGGTACCTGCTGTGTACAAGCCTCCTGAGATGCTCGCCCACTGAGCTTCATGGGCCTAGCTCCTTCCCAGCATCAGAACCCAAAGTAACCTCCTCAAGGAGGCCCTGTGTCATTGCCCGGTCTAAAGTAGCCACCCATCACTCCTTACGTCTCTTGTTTATTTATTTATTCATTATCTCTCTATTCTCATTAGCTTCATGAAGACAGGGACTGTTTATGTCCTGTTCTTTGTTGTTTCCTCAGTGCCTAAATAGCGCCTAGAATAAATAGGTGTTTGGTTAATACTTATTGAATGAATGAATGAATGACATTGTCAGTGCTCTATAAATGGTAGCTATTATTAATTATTATAGTATTAGGGAAAAACGAAAAGGTAAAAACTTAATATACCTGGGATTCCATTTGGCCCTGATACTATGCAGTGACATGTTCAGACAAATAGCTGTCTAGCAGAAAAATGTGACTGAAAGTAACTAAAATCTTTACACCCTCAAGAAAAACCCCAGTGTGGAAGGGTGTGCTTTTCACCTATAACAAAACTTGTGAAACTCTTGCCCCACCATCTCTTGCTCACAATGTCCAACACTCATGGCAGCTACTCCACCAATTTCATCTTTCTATCTCCCTGCCAACTCCCATCCAAAGAACTCTCCTCAAATTCCTGAGGCCTGGCTGAGCTCCTCCAGGACCCATTTCCTAAATCAGCGTAACAAAAAGACGGGAGTGAAGCAGACACACGTAGACCCTGGCATTGGGCTGAGACTGGGGATACTTATAGGTTAACAGCTTTGCTCCTACTGCATATACATTAAAAAAGGAAAACTGAATAATGATTTTGGTGAATTCTAAACAGAATAGTATTTAAGAAAGACTACACTAAATAGTTCTACTTGGGAAGCACCAAATCCTGCGAACATTTTATTAGGAACCAAATACACAGAAGATAAATCTCTTCATTCTTGGTATGCCGCCACAAAGCTTTGGACCCAGGATAGGGGAGATGTCTACTATCACGGAGTTCCTCATCACTTAGAACCTTATTGACTCTGATTAGATGCAGTTATTAACTTGTTTTATTATTTTGTTTTTAACGAGTGTGGATTAGAGGCCGAATCTAAACGGGAAGGGAACTGTTAGAGGTGGAGAAAAGAATGTGATACCAGAGAGCCTGAGGCTGCAAGGACAGCAACATGAAGCGTGGTGTCACCGCACAGCCACAGCGATGACCCTGATTCCTAAAGCGGGGTCAGGCCACCACGTTTGATCCCCGACTTTTTTCTCCAGGAGTTGGTTCTGGCCTCTCTGGAGCCATCAGTGCTGTCCTCTGTTAGGCTCCGTACGTCTGCTGCACGTGGGCAGGACAGACCCTCGGATTACTGGGTGTCGGGGAAGCAGAGCGATACTCTGCAGAATCCCAGGTCTGCTGCAGCACCTTTCCCGAGTCCTTGGCCTCCTTAATACACTGCTCCAGCTACCTGACCTCAACTGACTCATCAGGTTATAAGAAGAATTGGGAATAGAATTATTGCCCTGGGGAATCCTGGCCGTATAATAGCTATCATTTGTATGCAGTTAAATGATTTGCACAGCTCAGAGCTCCCAGCTGCATTCTCTCTATTTCTGGAAGCTTATGAAACAGTTTGCAGGGTATATGGTTTCCAAAAGGTGATGTGAGCATTACAGTAACATCTGGGGCTGGTGTTTTCTCCCATCCCATCTCGATTTTGGTCGGAGGTCCGTATTCAGGGAACCTAGGTATAATGGCTCTTCCCTGCTTTCCGATCCCATGCCTGTCGATTCTCCCATTTCTGTCTGCCACAGCCTTGAGCCTCTTAGCTGCCGTCATTCCCAGAGAGTGCCAAGGGAAGGAATTATACATTAATATTCAAGAGAGAAAGAGACGCAGAAGGAAGAGGTCGGAGGATCCTTTTTCTGAGACGGGCTGCTGTCTGCTTGCCTTGCTTTTCTTTTCTTCCCACCCACCCTCCTAGAGTAAACTGGCATGTAAAGTGGCTGTGGCCTTCTCCGTGAGGTCCAGGGGAGACAGGACAACGTGCAAGGCATCTGCCAGGAGAGGTGTGGGAGCCACATGTGATTCCCCAGGTTGGCACAGTGTTTTCCAGCCTGGCTTTCACCAGTGATGCGTGAATTGCCCCAAATCTCCAGACTCTCCAGGAATCAAGGAGGGTGGGATAAGGAGAGCAGAGAATAACAAGCAGGAATGGGTGTCATGGGTGGCAGTGGAGGGGTGAGGGACCAAAGGCTGTCCTGTTTGCCCCAGCCAGACCATCGGGGACTCTGCCCTGGGAGCAGACACTGCCACCTTCTCTGATCCCCCAAATCTTTTTGCACCAGAAAAATCAGATGAAAAGGAATTCAGCTGCAGCCTTGAAGGCTGTGAGAGAGGGAGGATGTTCCAGCCCTTTGCCTCCCTGAGGGGTGGGAGGGGTGATGCTCAGTGGCCTGGATCTGTGAGTCTAAGGAGAATTTTGCCGTCTCCTCTCACCTGTCTCCTCTCACCTGTCTCCTCCCTGTGAGTCAAATTAGCCTGGCCACCTGGTTTCCGAAGCTCAAGCTGCCGATGAAGGCCGCTCTTTGTTCCACACCAGGGGTTTGTTCTCTGACAGCTGTGTGTTTCGGTCTCAGGTTCCTGATTTTTAGTATTCTCACTATTGCAGGTTAGGGTTTTGCCTGTTTCTAGTCACCCTTTCCTAGGTTTCTTCCTGTAGCGTCTAATCAGAGATGCGGAGTTTCTCTCTTCATAACACTCCTTTTTCTCTACTTGCATTAGAGTTGGTCTCTGAAATCGGATTCATTTCTAGAGCAACCATCACAGCCATCTTTGTATGTCAGCCTTTGCATGGACCATATTGAGTGCCTTTTTCTACTCTGTGGCAAGAATCATTTTATTAATCTCAGTGGACAAGGCCAAGTGTCAAGACACAGCAAAGACAGTGGGAGTCAGGGTTTCCCCCTAACTTGTCCCAACACCATGAAGTGTTTTAGTTCCTGTAAAGGCTAGTTTTCCAAGCCATGGAACACTCCAATGATTTAACACAACCCTTAACCCACCCAGACTCATGAGCTATATATGGTGAGACTAACACCTCGAACAGGTGGATGAGTCCCTGAGCAAAACAGCGAAGATCCATTGGTAAGAATAAATGAAAAGCTTTGTCTTAGAGCTTAAGAGGCCAGCAGGAGGCAGTGTCATAGAGCAGAAGGAACACTGAACTTGTGAGAGTCCTGGGTTTGGAGGCGTCCTCATTATGCCAACTTATTGGCCACACGATGTGGTCAAGACCTTTTACCTGATATTGTGTCGGGTGTTAGTGACTGCTCTGTAGCAGGCACTATCCTTGGAACTGCTGATACAGTTGTGAGGGCTCTTGTGCGAGTCCCTTCTTTTGTTAACTTTAAGAGTTCAAAATACAAGTATTATTTGTGCTGAAAATAAAAGCAGTAACAAATATATTTTAAAGTCTGTGTGGGAGAACATTAATGTATTGAATCAAGGTACCATACTGAAAAAGTACACATAGCCATGTAGATGGGGAGTGGACATTATCCTTTGGGAAAAGATTTTTTATGCCTTTATACCCCTACAACAGCAAAATGTAGAAGCACCACTGCCACTGATATGAGGACAGAGGGTATTTATTAAAAATAAATTTTGTGAAGCTCCACTTGGGTTTTTCTTTTTTTTGAGTTTTTACAATATATTTTTTAAAGACTTTGTTTTTAGACAGAGGGGAAGGGAGGGAGAGAGGGAGAGAAACATCAATGTGCGGTTGCCTCTTGCACACCCCGTACTGGGGACCCGGCCTGCAACCCTGGTATGTGCACTGACTGGGGAATCAAACTGGCGACCCTTTTGGTTCACAAGCCGACGCTCAGTCCACTGAGCCACAGCAACCAGGGCCACTTGATTCTTTTAAAAGCCACTTTTTCCATGTTCTCATTAAACACCTGGGAGGACTTTCGGCTTATAAAGGACAGCCTCTATTTACATAGCGTATTTCCATATCATTCCTAAAAGGGTCAGAAGCAGCAGAACGGAGTGGTTCGAAGGGACGGCTGGAGAACAGCCTTCAGGTCGCCCTTTCACAGAGATGAAGAGGCTTTGCGAAGGCTCGTTTGCTCATTTGGAGCTTGAAAGGCAGCCCCTGGGGCTCCTCCTGCAAGAAGAAATACCAAAGGGAGATTGGAGCTGGGCAGCCTTAGATGCAGTCAGTACACATTGGATGACTCAGGGTAACTGAGAAGGGGATTTTAAAATTAACTGTAGAGAGAGTTTACAAATAAAGAAGACGTCCCATTAAAAACTCTTCATGACATATTGGTATGTGAAAAAAAGAGACTGTAGACTGTCTTGTACATATAATCTTCAAGTCACCACCAGAGAGTTGATGATATAATCTTTTGGGAAAAGAAGTATTTGTGGGCATATATATAGAATAGTAACTGTGGTTATCATTGGATTATATGGTTCTGGACTTATCTTTATACTCAGAAAAATAATGATTAGAAACAAAACCCTAAAATAATACCTGCGCAGGAAAGGGACTATGTGCCGTTCACTGTTTTACCCCCAGTGTCTGGACTGTACGTTAGAACCACCTGAGAGAACTCATACCTATACAGTTTTCTGAACCTTACCCCTGGAGATGCTCACCCAGCTGACTGGTAAGAAACAAGGCTACCAAAGAAGGCGGAAGCACATTCTAGACTAAGTCATACTAAAGAGAACAATCAAAACCATCCTTTCCTATAAAAATTCCAGGTTCATTGTATCATGCTGCAAAATCTGTACTCCAGTTGGAAATTATCCCCCCAAACTTCCCTCCCAGTCTTGGCTCCAGCAGTTTCTCTGTCTGGGAAGGATGCATCTAGTTCAGTTCCCCCTGAGATGCCTCAGGGGCTCCTGGAACTTGGAAAAGGCAATTATCTATCAAATACCAGATGGCTGTGTAGATGAGCCCCTATGAGTAAAAACCCCGTGATGAGAACAAAAGATGTGATTAGCTGGCTGACTAACGCAGGCCACCTCAGCACAGACGCGCTGGGAACAGGGTAGGGTGGGACACTAGCGGTCTTATTTCCTTAGGTTCACTAACAGTGCATTCGTTATTTCAATACTACTCTGATGTTAACAGAGGGGAGACGTGGATAGAAGGCTAACATATACCATAGCATTCTCAATTTTATTAAGATAATATTTTCCTTAAAATTTTGTGGTAAGAGATGGCAATGTTATTTTCCATCCACTTATAAAGACTGTAATATGTGCTTCCTGGGTTTTGCTTTTTAAGAATTTCAAACTAAGCATCTCAAACTCCATTTATGACTGCAGTGAAAAACTAACACTCATGCTGTCCGCCTATGCATACCCTAGGGCTGTGTGATGGAAAAAAGGAAAAGACAGTGAAGGCCACCCACATGGTTTAGGCCACCATTCCTTTGCTGTATAGTTCAAACAAATTGAAAATTTCTAAGATGCTGCCTGGGAAAAACCCTGCTATGGACTCCAGGATCTCCAGCCCTCAATGAACTAAGCTATAAAGTGGGGAGAGGAAAGGGCACAGATAATTTAAATCATAGTAAAACCAAAATTCCTCAAAATGTGGTGCCAAAATTTTAATTGTAAACATATTTAGTTCAAAATATATCCAATATTCAGAAACACATTAACTCTTTAAAACATCATCCAAAAGCATACATAATTTAGCTATTAATAATGTACAAGCAACTAAACATAATTTTACATCCCTCAACAAAGAAACGGTCAAAATATTAAAATCACAGAGTTTTTAAAATTGTCTATTGCAATATATTATTGTTTGCTTTTCTGTTTGTTTTTTTTTTTTTTGTGAAGAGAGGTGAGATGTCCCCAAGATATGATGAGATAATATCTATTTTCAATAATAAACACATGCAAAGGTGGACAGATGCTTTATCCACGCATACCTTCAGGCATGGTTAGGCTAATCTTCAGACTGATTCGTCCACCCCAGCTAATCAGCAGGTAAACCTCATGAAGATTAGGGAAGCAGTGACGATTAGGCAGCTAAAAGCCCTGGGCATTGTTAGCAAGTTGCAGCTCTGTGAGGTGAGCTGGTCATCAGTAGATTTTTTTTCATTATTTTACTTAGTCATTTTTGAGATTCTAAGGTCATTGGTTCCAGCTTCCTCCTCTCTCTGATGTCTAGGAAATTCGCCACCAGGTAGCTGGCAATATCCCAACGGTGAGCGCAGGCTTTCCATTAACCGGTGCCTTTGCTTGGAGTTCGTCCACACTGACTAGGTATGTGAAGGAAGGTAGCAAAGCTGTGAGCAGATGAATGTGACATGCTTTTTACAGAGCGACGATTTCACTTGAGGATGTTGGGGGCAAAATAAACAAATTTCATTTATGGTAAATTATTTTAAAAATTATTTTTATGTTGAAATGATATGCGCGTATCATGAAATAGAAAGCAAAATGTGCATGGTTTTTAAAGACGACACAGGAGATTTCAAGGAAATTGCTTACCTAAAGAGGCCACTTTCCTCCACACCCAGAAATGGGATTAGGGTGAGGTAAGGTGGTATATTCACTCTCATTTTCTGGTAGATATTCTTCTGTGATGAGATTGATAAGCACTGCATGGGGGCATAAGAAAAACTGCATAAAATCCAGTTAAATTGATATCCATTTAGTGATAGTTATGAAGGGATTCCATTCAGTTACACTTTTTCTGAAAAAGCCTGACTCTTGAATGGGTCAAGCATAAATCCCTGTTCATGAAGACTCAACATTGAGAATAGTTTAAAGAGAACAAGTGGCTAGATTCTTACAGTTTCCTGATAGGGAACCAGTACTTTTCTCCCCTACCTACTTTGGTGTCTCATTTACCATGTCGGGTGTCAAAAATTCCCATGACTTAGGCAAACCTGGAATCTTGCTGCTAAATGTGCTCAGGGACTTTGATGATGACGATGATGACGATGATGACGATGATGATAGCCAACACCTATGTGGCATTTCCTGTGCACCAGGCACTGCTCTAAGAGCTTTCCATTTAACCTCACGACAACCCTATAAGATACGGTTATCCCCATTTTTCCATTTTACAGGTGAGAAAACCGAGACACCGAGAGTTCGGTAGTTTCCCAAGAGCATGTGGCTTAGAAATGGCAGAACCAAGACTGGACCCTGGGCAATCTGGTTCCAGAGCTCTGCATTTACATGTTACCTATTCCTGCTTCTCAGCTCAGATTATTAAACATTTACTGTTCGCAGGGTTGGAATTCACAAAGTTGTTGGCAGTAATATTGCAGAACTGCTTGAGTCACATGAATGGCATTAACAAATGAGTATCTGGTGCAATTAGACAATCAGACACAGGAGGTGCCTCCAGACAGAATCATTTGACTTACAAAGGAAATAAAATGAAGCCCTGAAATAGAATTTTTAGTAATTACATTGCTTATGATTTTGCTATGAATATCCTGTGTGAAATGAAGGATATTATATGGTGCTATTGGACAGTTCTGTCCCCCAGAAAACAATGCACTCCAAAAAGCACTCAATTTTTCTTTATTTGAAGGCATTTCCTTGGTATAAACAGGAGGATTCCCAAGATTCTGAAAGCAGTTTCCCAATTGTTTTCAGATAAAGACAATCCATATTAGATAAAGTGTATGCTTGAGTTATCTTCAGTCTAATACTGACACATGGAACCAGGCAAGCATAGGAAGTTGATGATGCCAAGGGTCAGTGAAAGTATAGAGGAGTCTCATTTGTGATCAGTTGTTCTATCCCAGAAAAGAAGAGCCCGGGTGGCCTCACTGTGCCCCATCACTCCATATTTATTTATCATAAGAAAAGAGGGAACCCTTATTCTCCTAATAACATTGGGGCTACATTGCTCCTTATGGCTGCTCTGGACTTGGAAGCATGCGTGTTTAATTTCACTGTAGTTGACAGCTTCCTCCCTTTGTTCTGTTCCTTTTGCTAGCAAAAGCTGCATTGTTTCCAAATACCTTTCTCCATCACTAAAATTGCTCCTCCCACAGCCTGGACTCATTGATTATCCTCTTATGAAGACACCCCATTGCAAATTTAAGTGGAACATTTAATTCATGCACATTTAAGTGGAACATGTAAAGGTTTTCAAAGAGTGGTTTTGCTCCAAGAAAATTAAGCTTTCGGCAGACTAAAATCAGAAGCACAAATTTTTAGTAAAACAGAGGAGGAAATTATTCATTATTACCATATTAATCTTGGACTTTGATGATTGGAATAGAGACTAACTGACTAGCCAACTTAAAGCACTTCTGAGTCCACTCTTGGGAAGTTCTGTTACCAAGCAGCTTGACAGTGATCTAAATTAAACTTCAGCTTTTTATGCTTTAGGCCCTAAAAATTCAGAGATGGTTAATATTTAGATATTCAGCAGTTTTGCTCAGAGCAGTGAGTCAAAGATAGTTTTCGCAGTGAACCTATGGCAGTCGCCTTCACCTTTGAGCCCCAAACCTTCCCAGCCCAGTGCTCTACCTAGTAGATCTCGTCCTGTCTAGGCTGCCTCACTGGCTTAATCTGCCAGCAACTCGCATTTCTATGTCAGATGTGTCAAGGTCCAGTAGTTTCCACATGCACTTGACTGCTGGCTTTTCACGCCAACTGTAATGGAAGCAGAGTCCTTTCTTCCCATCAGTAGATTGTTTAATCAGGCTGCATTTAGGGCAGGGGAGATTAACTTTTTTCTTTATGAACTAATAATCCTAAGAAGAATATAAAAGATTAAATTTTGCTTTCATCTAGGAAAATGCATAGGTTTGATTCCTCCCCAGTGAGCTTTTCTGAGCCTAAAAGTGAATGAGCTCTTTAGAAAGACCTGCGGGGGATCTCCCTTTAGAGGAAAAGCCTGAGATTCCAATATGGCTTTATCACTGGCACATCTATGCATAAATAGACCATGAAAAGGGAACCCTAGGAACCCCAGGGTCATTCAGTGACGGTATGCTCTGGTCGTGATGTGCTTAGATCTGCTTGTGTGCACGTTCACAGGACGTCATTTTCTTTCCAAGTTTTAATAGTCTCGTTGCCTTAAAACACACTGCCGTATGCTTTTATTTACCAACGTGTGCTGGAGAAACTGCCTCAGCCAGCGCACCGCATTGTTCCCTTGTCCTAGGAGCAGAGTCCTGCTAGAAGTGTACTGAATTTGTCCTCCCAATGAGGCCTTCCGGAGTCCAGGCAAGATACCTCTGTGTCATAGCACCCAGACCAAATATGTGTTCCTAAGACCACCGTCTATAGGAGGTGCACCTGACTTGGTTTTGTCTTCTCTGGCACCAGCACCCTGACTGTACTGTCCAGTCCAGACATCTACACGCAGCAATAGCAGGTGTTAATCCTTGGCTGAAGGCAGAGGAGACTTCATAGTAATAACAAAAGTATCAGCGGGGAATGTTTGACCCCTCACTCTGGAGTGATAAGTAAATATATAAATAAAAACAAAAAATGTGTATTTTCACAGACTTAAAGCCAATACATCTTCCCCTCCTCCCCTTAAAGTATTGCCTTGTTGCAGCACCTCATCCCTAAGGCACAGTGGGCTGGAAAGGAGGCTTGAGGAGTGAGAGGCCCGTTAAATTCCTTTAGCTGCTCTTTAGGGAGAGAGAAGGGCAAGCTTGCGGGTGCTCCTACAGTGTGGAGAAGACTGGAGTCAGGGAGGAGGACGAGACGATGTAAAAGAAGTGAAAGAAGGCCTGCCTCTGTCCCGGGTGAAGGCAGGAAGAAGGAGAGTGGAAAGAGGGAAGGAGACAAGCTGGCACAAGATGGGCATCTCCAGAGTTTTCTCAGAGCTTCAGTGTTGGGAGACTGGGGAATTGCGAGAAGCACTGCAGGCACAGGGTTCCCTCCCTGTGCTCCCGTGGGGCCCAGGGAGTGGGGACAGAAGTGTGCTGAGCGCCCCCCGCCCCAGGCCAATATGGAGCAGCTCAGTGACCATACAGCACAGATACTAAGGTGAGAAGCAGAAGCACCAAAACAGATCTTGGGGCTGACAGTTGGGCTGGGCCTGAACGCTGTGGGGCCCACTCTGGGGTCTGCAGCCAGCCGGAGCTGAGGGAAAGCCGGACAGCAAAGGGGAGTTGGACTGACTGACGGGGGAGCATGGCTGGCGGTGAAAGAAGGGACCAGCTTGCTACTTTACCAGCAGAGGCCAGAGGAACACATGGTGACAGGGAAACAAGGAACATTGATGCAGACCAGTGGATGCCAGGCAGTGCACATGGAAGGACTGCCGCAATACCTAACGACTGCTCCTACACCCTACGAGACACCAGGAGAGCTGGAATGCCATTATAGGAAGAGGGGACGCTTTCAGGGAATCTAAGTATTGTCTAAAAGGACTGCTTAAATTAGTGTATTGAACTAAATTTTAAGCTGCATTGGACATTTAGTTACTTTAAAAGAATTACATCAGATGTGATCAGAACTATTTTTTTAAGTCGTTAAACTAAAATCATAAATAATTATGTATGTATCTTAAACATTTATTTTAATTTAATGTAAATGTACATTCATACAGCAATCTTCTAATGCAAGGCCAAGAGTTTGCTTTGTATATTGGTCTTCCAGTTAGAGTTATTATTTCTGTTATAATTCTCCTCCATAATGCTTTACCTGTAATTTCTAGTGGTAGTTTCATTACTAGGTAAATAACTCTTTAAGTTATTTTGAGCATATTTTAAGGAAATTTGAGCATAGAATCTTAGATTATTTTTACAGTTTAAAAAAGTGTTCTACAGTTGCCTTTACATCTAATTGAAAGCATTGTTGAAGGAAACTGGTCTTAATTAAGTCTATTCAAAGCATTTGATTTAGTTTTCATACAGACAGAGCTCTCTCTCCACAATCATTTTTTCTCATTTTGCATTATATTATATTATGTAACTGAAATAACACATAGATTTGGGGACACAACTGACTCTTGAAAGCAGACGGTATAGAGTCACCTCAGAGGGAAACTTGCTACCTAGGAGTTCTCAGTGCACCAAGGTTACTTCTCAGTATGAACTGGAGAAGGAACGCAGGATGCCGGTTAATTCAGCAAGTCAGTTAAATGGAAATTCGTTAAGAGTGTGAATAGTGTAACATTTTCTCTCTAACAGCAGATGAGGGCTCCAAGAAGGCCAGGTTAGTTATAGATGACATATTTAAAATTGCATTTTCCACCCTGGCTGGGTGGCTCAGTTGGTTGGAGTGTCATCCCATACACTGAAAGGTTGTGGGTTCAGTTTCCATTTGGGGCGCGTACAGGAGGCAACCAAATCAATGTTTCTCTCTCGCATCTATGTTTTTCTCTCTCTCTCTTCCTTCCTCTCTCTCTAAAATCAATAAACATATCCTCAGGTGAGGATTAAGATAGATAGATAGATAGATGATAGATAGATAGATAGATAGATAGATAGATAGATAGATAGATAAAATAAAATTAAATTAAAATTGCGTTTTCCTCTGCACTTCTAAGTTGCACGTACTGTGCGTTAAACTTTGAAACCCCATCACATATCCTCTGCAATAAACTAAACCATAAATATATACAGCTAATCTGTGGAAGGATATTCAGTGGAACACTGATTTTCCTGATAATCCTTTTCCATGATATTCTTGATTGTATGATGGTAAACCAGTAAGGTTTTTCATTTTGTCTATAGTTTATCCTTGTTTCTGTTTACACACCTCCTCAAAAGTTCTTTTAAAATATGATCTTCATTGCTGTATGTGTAAGGAAGTTTGCTTCCTGCCACAAATTCTCCAGAATTACAGCTGCCAGCTCTGCCACTTAACCCAGGCCTGGCGTGACTTTTTTGCTCTATTTCTCTAATCTGTGTCCTCCTCTAAATGTAATGATCTCTTTACTCTGACAATAGACTAAATAGGAGTGGTTGTTTCATACTACTTTTGGTTCGAAGAATGACTTCCTAATTAGAGATCTAAGCTAGAAACAGTTGTATCCCCCATTAAATGGATATATGAACGTTTTCTAGTTAGCTATTGTATTTTTCTCAACCCTTTATCCTACCTGCACTTATGCCTGTCCCCGAAGGTGTTCCTGTTTAACCGTGCCATGTCCAGTGCCATGCCAGCTTCCCCTGTTCCGTGCTCAGGCATTGCTTAGTGATGCTGTAGTCTAACCCCAACTGCCCGTGGCCCCTGTGCCTGCAGTAGAGCCCGTGAAGGGAGAATTGGTAAACTCTTCCTTGACATTCTGCTCCTGTGTGTGTTCCCCTTCTTGTCTGCAGAGCCGCAGGTCCTACAAACTAACCCCTCACCATAGATCATGGGGCAGAACTGCAATGATTGCTCATTGATTTCTCCAGCTATAAGAAAATTCTCACCCAGTGAAGAATGGGTGCCTCCACCGCTTTTGGCAAATGAATGAAGGACCCTTCCATTTGTCAGAGGATGCAGCCTCTAAAACAGAGTCGACAGCCTTCTCAGGCTAGAGGATCAAGAGTAATAACCCATAGCCCTGGCCAGTGCAGCTCAGTGGGTTGGAGCATCGTCCCATAACTGAAAGGTTGTGGGTTTGATCCCTGGTCTAGGCATGTAGGGAGGCAACCAAGTGATGCTTCTTTCTCACATTGATGTTTCTCTTTCTCCTTTACTCTCTCTAAAAGCAATGAAAAAGTATCCTCGAGTGAGGATAAAAAAAAAAACTAATAATCCACTTTGGGGGAGGTTTCATTTTGGTTGTTTTTTCTAGAGCCAACACTGTTCATTTCATTAAGAAGTGTTAAGGATGGCTTCACATTCTTAGTTACTATTTGTGATCCATTCATAGCACTTTCCTAAATCTTCCTTGCAAAACATTGGAGGTGAGAGTTGGTTAACTTCCCTCAAACCATTTGACCTGATATTACTGTTCGTTTCTTACTATAAACACGGCTTGTAATGCCCCCCTGTCCTAGCTCTGAACCGTGCCTGCAAAGCCATATCATGTAAAATGATTTTTAGAGACATAGCCTCAACTGCTGTGCTAGGATCAATTTTTAACAATCTAAAAAGGCTGAGGAATCAAAACTCAGTTTAAAACTTAGTCTGTCCTATTTGTAAGTAGATACAGAAGTATTAATTAGGAGTATATTGTGACAAATCTGTGGGAATTGTGTCCTCCATTGATTTTCGCTGTTATTCCTGGAAAGAACATCTAAGGAAATAAGTCTTCCCAGTCCAAATTTGCTTTTGATAAAATCTTGGCAAAAGCTTTCCTAATCTTAAGTTTCAAATCTTTAAGAATAATTTTGCTGGATGATACATGCTTTGAGGATATAATGTTTTAAATAGCATCATATCGCTTCCAGACATCTGAGGGTTTAACATGCAAATTACTATATCATTTCCCCTCTCTCTCCCTGTGGTGTGTGTGCATGTGCGTGCATGTGTGTGTGTGAGTGTAACGGAGAGATCGTATCAAATCAGTTGGTTATATCCAAGTACCAGGCCTTGGGCAAGCCAGTTAACCTCCCTGGGCTGTCTTCTCAAATTGTAAAGGAACAGCACTATGTTTTATTTTAAGCATTTCATTGTTATAACATTCTTTTTTCCAAAGGGAAAGAGTTTTGTTCTCTTTCAAATTAAATTATAATTGACATAAAATATTATATTAGTTTGAGGTATACAGCATAGTGATTCAGCAGCATTCATATGCCTTACAAAGTGACCGCCGTGGTAAGTTTAGTAACCGTCTGACACCATGCATCATCATTACAGTATTATTGACTATATTCTCTATGCTGGGCATTACATCCCACGGCTTATTTATTTTATCACTAGACGTTTGTGCCTCTTAATCCCTTTCACTTTTTGAGGTCACATGCTTATGTTTACCCAGCACGTGCAGAAAACCGAGGCTAAAGTTTATTTCCGAGAGCCTGGAATAATGCGATTCACATATATACAAGCATTATTTGCTTAACTTTTGGTTCCTATTTTAATACATGTAAACTGAAAGAGGGTAGAAGAAGATTAAAATCTTGTTTGACTAAATGTTGGACCCCCGCACCTAAACGCAGTCTTCACCATCACCTCACCAGTACCAACCCCATGTTGGAAGTTCTGTAATAGTGGGGTGCTACCTGGCGCCACAGCAGGGCTGAGAGGGGAGGGAGGAACCCTGAGTGAGTCTCCAAGGTGCTCACTAACTCATTAATGGGAGCAGCAGGCTTGACTGTCATCTAACAGGACAGCATGGCTTTCCCAGCAATTTCCTACCCACATTCAGGGCAGCATCCTTCTAGCTTGCTTTAAGCTTTACATGTATCAGGGGACCAGTCTCTGGACAGTCTCTGGAAAAGGAAAAACACAGGAAGAAATAACCACACATTTTTAAAAAACATATCCAATACCTCATGTGCCACTGCTTCCTCAGAACCATGAAAAACTGTCTTTGGAACTTAATTCTCTGTTTCTAACCTGCTAAGATGAGAACCATAGCTAGCCTTTGCCTCCTTTCTTGATTCTCACACCCCATTAAGAGTGAAGCTAATTTGTCACCTTGACAATGAAGAATATAATTATTCAAAGCTGAATTAAAAAGGGAATTTATACAGAACAAAACCAATAAGCCAGGCAGCCTTGACATTTAATTTTCTTGGAAACCTTTCCCATCGAACCAGGAAAGTCTGCACACTACACATTTGCAAAATGAAAAGTGGTATTGTAGGAGGATAATCTCTTTGTATAAACGATGAGTGAATAATTTGAAAGAGATTGGATGTTGCAGATGGTCCTTTCTCCTTCCCTTGTCCTTCCCACCCTACCCTGAAATGGCATTTGCGCACTCCAGCTTTAGAGGCAGCTCTATTTATTTTAGTCCCCTTTTTTAGAAGTACAGAAGGGTTGAAGAATGAAGGGGGAGAATTTTCATTTATGTTTTGGCCATCAATTCCAAGTTTTCACTATTAAGAATATTACTTCTTGGCCCCTAAGCTCAGAGGTTCAATAAACAGTGTCCACCTACCCAGAGTTGCCTGAAAATCCTAATGTGAATTATTAAAGCTTAGTTCAAGACACCATTTGGCTCTTGAAGGTGAGCTGAACATACAGAAGAAACCGTATTTCAGGATCCATTCAGCTTCCTTGCTTTAGTCAGGGTGGGAAACGCTAGTTGTTTTAGCAAAAAGTCAAAATCTCAGTGCTTTGACATAAATTTATTTATCACATTCTGATTCAGTGCAGATTGGTGGAAGGTGAGGTGGAAGGGGTCCTGTTCCTTATGGTCCTTTAGGGACCTAGAATTTCTCTGTAATATAAGCTGCCATCTTCTAAGAGTCAGCCTCCCGTCACTGGGTTCCCTGTATCTTCCAGGAAGGGAAATGAGAAAGAGAGCGGGGAGTCTACAGGATAGAGAGAGGCGGGTCTGTATCCAGACCACTGGCTGGAGCTCAGTCGCAGGGTCCCACCTAACTGCAGGGCACCTTTGGAAATAATGGTTTAGCTCTGTGACCTGCAGAAGGAAGAAACAAGTTTGGTGAACTCATTGTTTTCACTTTACCTTGGTTCCCTTTCCTCTTGCTAACCATACCTGTCTGTGCACGCAGCCCTAGTCCTAGGATAGTCAACCTGTGATGATTCCAAGGCACTACATTTGACTTATCTAGTGGTTAGGCATATATCTATTTGATCCTTTTTTATTCCATTTGCTTTTCTCTGAAATGCGATCACATTTACATATACAGAGGTAAACGTGTGTAATTACAGATCCTACTTGAATCACCATATTTTCAAAGTGGAATTCTATAGGGAGTGGATCCTGACTATTCAACATATGCACATGGGAAGTAAGAGGAGATCTCATTTATTTATCTGTTATATTGGGAAAAGCTTTAAATGATTTTTTTCCCTCTTTACCAAGCTGTTCCTCTGTGGGGAAGTAGAGAAAATTACAGGGCTTCAAGAGACCAAATGATCAAAAGAAAAACAAAGCCAGAGAGATTTCAGCTAAAATGTTAGTGGAATAAAGTGTCACCAAGATATTTATTAACAGAAGATTCCTTGACACAATTTGAGATACAGTGTTCTAGGGAGAATCATTTATACCCTTTAACCTTATCCCAAAATTCAGAGTCTAAGAAATTCTCAACTCAAGTTGGTTCTTGATTAAGAAACAATTCTAACATATGAAGGACTTTTTAGATGGGGCCAAAAGAAGTAGAGAAACATTAACAGGAACCGATAGGAGTCAAGGATTGACCTGTATACTTGAACTTTTAGTGAGTCCTTCAGCAAAGCACGGTGAAGGTATAGATTGGCATTTTATTTGGGCATGCTAGTGTTTCTCACGGGAAATTTCTACCCACGGACATTTTGGGCCCATCAAATATGGTTCTATATGCTTTTTCTCAGAATGCTATCCCCAAGAGGGATGTAGAAAAGAAGTACTGCTTTCTTATTGATTATGATACTGGCTTCATCTGCCAGCAAAAGGCCAGCATTGCAAGAAAAATCCCATCTCCATGGCAACAATGATTGCAACTTTTAACTTGATATCATATGAAAAATTATTTTTTCTCTAGCCTTTAAGGTCACAAATTTGTGAATGTGATTGTGACCTTTGGCAACAGGGTTTTCTTAGCGTATCCAGGCCAAAGGGCTAATGTCCAGATTGAAGGCCTTTAGGACGTTTAATATGTCAGTCCTGATTTTATTTACATCAGGGCAAGGAGTGATACTTAAACCATATAAGACATCATTTTCCTACCCAGGATCAATGATCTTTGTTTTTTAATTCCAGAGGTATCTCATGGGTAGAAGAATAGGAAATTTCATTTGTTTAACTTCCCTGAATATGGCAAGACCCCCCAAAATGGAGCTAATCAAGTTCATCTCTATTAGACATTACTGCTTTCTTTTCTTACGCTCTCCTGCTGTCACTAAGCTTTTTAAGACAGTGCAGCCAGCCCTGTGTGGGACACCTGATCACCCTGGCCTGGAAAACTGAGCTGCTCTGGAAGCTGTGCTGTGGAGAACTGCCCTGGCACCTGTTGTAGAACCTGAGGGTGACAGTAAGTCCGATCAGCGGCATGTTGTCAATAAAGAGGCAAGGAGGAGTCAGAGTACGAGAGGAGAGGTGACATTTACTGATCACGTGCTCTGTGCCGGGCACTGTGCTGGCCGCTTGAAGCACTGAGAGGCCGCAGTGTGTGCTGTCTTCCTTGTCCTTGTGAACGGAGAGGATCAGTGGCTCAGGGTGGGTGCCATTAAAGGCTGTCACTTCTACGTGAGGGTCTAAACTAAGGTTTAGTTTAGGGTCAACACAACACTCTGTAGCCATTGCTGGCAAATAGGTTACAGTTTTGTCAGAGTTCTTGACAGAGCTGGTATTTCAATTAAACAGTAGTTCATTGCAAAGAAATAAATTTAAATGTGTCAGCCTGATTCATTTTCATTCTTAATGACCGAAAACATTAAATCATTTTTCATTTAGAATTAACTGGAGGAAGTGATGGGATATATTTTTGAGTAGTACCATTGTAAATAGAAGTTGAGGATTGGGGTGCCGGGGACCATGAGCAAGACAGCCATGCAGAGATTGTTGTTTTAAGAGAAATGTAGGGGTTGAGAAGACAATATCAGAAAAAAAAATCAGTTTTAACAAAGAAAGCACAGTCCCCTACAAAGTCTTAATAACTAGGCTTTAAATTTACTGAAGTTTACTCTCCCAGTATTTACTGTTGTTGTTTAGTGAACAAACTTTCACCTCTGTTAAGATGAAATAGGCCTCCATTTGTTTCTCCTTTGAAGCTTTGAGAAACATTTTTAAAAGTCACTCTGTCTGTTAAAGCAGACTGATTTATGCGCTGGCAGCGAATAATACAAAACAACCATAGATGACAATTGTGAGCTTATTTCTCCGGTGCCAGCACGGCTGGGCTGCAGCTCTGCGAGCTGTCGTCCGCACTCTGAGACCCACGCTGACGTGGCCTCTCTGGAGCCCTGCCAGTTGTGAAGTGGACGAAGGAGAGCATTCCCTCCTGCTAACGAGCACTGGCTGATAGAGCTTCAGCCGGGAGCTGACGTGCACTCCTCCTGCTCAAGTTCATTAGCCAAAGAGATCACACCCAGCTCAGGCAAGCAGAGAAATCCTCCTTCTCTTCCTAGACTTAATCTTGAGTACCTTCAGTTTCTTGGGGCTGAGTCACACCTTTAGTTCCTTTTCCTGGGCCATTTTGTCCACCCAGAGGCCACTTTAAGGCGCATAGAGGTTTTTTAAAGAGTTATGAAGGCTACATCTTTAATTTGGTCCTTGCCTTGGGACTGCTGATTTAATTAGCCTTCGTTGTTCAAAGATCTCAGTTTTTTCTGTGACGGTTTGGGTTGTAGAGAAGTTCTCTTTTAATCCTCTAAGGCTCGGGATTTCTGGACTCTTAGTCTCTTTCATTTTGGCTTTCAGAGTGTCCATTTCTTTTCTTAAATCATCTGTTTCTCATGGCACCTTGTCAAATGCAGCCAAAAGCAGCAAAAGATCCTGTTAGCATTTCATTTTTCCCCTCTTCACCTAAAGCAACAAGCTTATTAGGTACATTATATATATATTCAAAATTTTCACAAGCGATAGTCTTAGCGAATGCTTTCCTACTGCAAAATGGATTGCCATTTTTCCAGGCTCTAGTGGAGTGTCTGCACAGGACCACTGCCTGACCCCAAGCCAGTGCCTTATGTGTCAGGACTTTTTGTTGTTTCGGGAGCACTCCATTCCTGATACCAAATGCTGTATGTCAGGACATGCTAGGGGTTATGCTGCAGTAACAAGAGACCCTCAGATCTGAGTAACTTAAAACAACGAAGGTTAATTGTTCACTAATACTACATACCCATCACAGATCACCTTTGTCTTAATTCCTCCGAGAAAGGGCTATGACTATATTTAATGATATTGTCAACTATAATGATTGATTCAAAATGTCATTATGCTCATAAAACCAATTCTGTTCCATCTTTATATCCTTCTACAAATCCATGAGAGCCCCACTCTCAAACAGCCCATCAACTCTGACAAAAGTACTTGCTTGGAAGTGCTTTAACAAAAGCATGTTACTTTTTCTCCCTCCCCCGTAAAGCTGCCTTGTTCAAGGTCCACAGAAGAGATGATGTTTAAGCCAGTGCTTTAGAAATGAGCAGAGTGTGGATAGGCAAAAAAAGGGTAAAGGAGAGAACAGTGTTCTAGGTGGGACCAGGAAGGGGTTGAGTCACGAGAGTGTAACCCCCGCTCAGGGAGCTGTTCCTCTGGACAGGACAGCAAGAGCACAGGCTTACCTCTGCAGCCGCTGAACTGAAAAGGAGGAATATCCCCGAGGGGTATTGGTATTAGGTTTCTGTCTAGGACCTTTGCTCTGTGATCACCACTGATAGGGTTCTAGGAGCAGGAGCTCCTGGAGCCAGCTGTCCTGCCCAACTTCCTGCTTCCAGCTGGTCAAGATTCACACCCAGTGGCGAGACAGCCACTGAAGAATTTAAAGTGCAGCAGTAAGGGATCAGATTTGAGTTTTAGAAACTAAAAGAAGACGAGATCAACAGGAGACTGTCAGAACTGTCTACCAGGACTTGTGTGTGAAATTAATGTAATTTATTTTTAATAAATCAGTGTGAATAAACTGATTTAGCGAAACTGCCCTGTTATTTAAAACATTTCCATAGGCTGCTTTCTGTGTGGTGCTGACATGCCAGAGCGCACAGCCCCTTAAACCCAGCCTTCCCGGTCAGACTGGCTTCCCTGGCCCCGCCCTATCCCACCCGGCCCCAGTTGCCCTGCTTTCCAGTTGGCTGTTTTGCTGAGATCTGTGCATCTCCTGTGGCCAAGGGTGCCCAGGCTCTGAGAGACTGAAGAGCCGGTGCTCAGAGATGCCAGGAAGCATCAGGAAGCTATTACAATAGCAAATGAAGGGTACACTGAAAATCGTTACCTGATAAGACGTGAAGGGTGGGAGTTTCAGCCTGGGTTATTGAGGGCACGAGTCTATTACCAAGATGGAAAACGCAAGCAAGTGGTTAAAATATCTGTATTAATTTTATTTTGAACATACTGAGTTTGAGGTTTGGAAAGGACTTTTCTGAGGAGCTGTCAGACAGGCAGATGGGACCCTCACAGGCATAACTAATGCAGAGGCAAGTAAAATGTGAGAGTTTGAAGGGATCGTGTAGAGAGAAAGTTTAGAGCAAGAAAAGAAGAGGGCGAGGCCAGGATAGGCAGGAATGCGCACGTTTAGGTTTAGGAGGCGGCAGGGAAGAGGAGACGCAGTCATGAGCTAAGAGGAATGTGGAGAAGGGGGAACGGACCGTAGTGGTGAGCAGGGATGCCATAGGAACCTAGAGCCTGTTTTTATATCTACAGGTAGAATTGAGCCCTCAGTGAGCAATGATGCTGCCCATCGTGACCAAGTTCACATCGACTTTAAAATATCTCCATAGATTTACTTCTACCCTGTGTCATATGGCAAGATATTGAAATAATTTTTTGCTATATATCTTTTGAATTGTGTGTTCTTAACAGGGGGAATTTTGCCCCAAAGAGACGGAAATTGGTTCTTGGGGAAGAAGGGAGGGTGGGGCAGCTCGAGTCTTACATATTGCAATAGCCTCTGACCCTCCAAAACTCAATCCTGTCTAACAAAATCTTATTTCTTGGTATTTGATTTCTCTTACTGTGTTTTCTTGGGCATCATATAAGCAGCATTGACATGGAAGATACACAAAATATATGCAAGTGCGACAAAACTGTGGCAAACTGATGAGATTGTAACTGGAGGACTTCCTACCAATCAGCTCCTCAATCTCAGAGGAATATCTCAAGAGGAGGTCGGTGTGTGCCTATTGGGTGCTTGGTGGGTGTTGTTTGTGTTGGATCTTCATTGCTTTTGTGTGCGATTTGGTGCCTCAGGATTAAATAAAAATAGTTTATATTTTATTATTCTATAAAAGTTGCCCATCATTAATTATTATATGTAAAATTTAAAAATTAACAATATCTAGCAGATACCTAAGTTAAAAATCATTTACTCACATCAGGCAAAGTTAAAAGTTAAGTTTATTAAAAATGATGTGTAATAAATTAGTTTTCTCAATTGTTATGTTTTTAAGGAAAAATAAACAAATATTGAATGTTTAATTCAGTTACATTGCTATTATGTAATTATATAAATTACTAATTTACATACTCAGTTTTATACATTATAGTTTGTATAAGTAAATTAGATTCAGCAAATACATTTATACAGCCTTAAATGTTAATAACTTTTCATTTAACTTTCAACTTAAAATATTTATTTAGTCATCTTTAACCCTTCATTAAATAAAAACAGTAAGCTTTGTACTTACTCTGTTTCTATAAAAAACAGATGTACATACACTTATAAACAAACATATAGTATATCTGTGCTATTAAAATTTCATGGAGGGAACAATTGGGCAAAATGTCCAAAGACAGCAGGAGTGAACAAGTTGAGAAATACTGCTCTGTAAGCCGTGTCATTCGTAGAATTTTAGTCTTACTCTCAATATTAAGAGTTCATCTTCTCTGTTTGCTTCTAGAATGCTCTTCTATTTTTGTTTTGGTTTCTGTTTTTATTTTTTACCTGTAATTTGAGCTGGCTGCCCCCAGATAGTAGGCCCTGGTTTCCCGGTCCAACCAACCAGACTTAGCTGCATAGCTAATGTGGGCAGTAAGTAGGCAGTGGGTGTAGGGCAAGGTTAATGCTTCTAATGCTTCTACCAAGGTAAAACTCTTGATCTAAAAACAAAGTATAACTTTTATTAGTGTCGGTATTATGCATTTAATTTACATCCTATGTTTCGAACAATATTTAAAGCAGTTTTATGAGCTTTTACATATCTTTGATGTTTGCTTCGTGTAAGCCAATTAGTAATAGTAATTCATTTTACCTTTCTCAGAGTCAAATTATATTCTCTGTAGATGTTGGTAAGCCATTGGGCATACTGATCTCCTTGTCATCTTCTCATTGTTCTGTGTCTTCTCATCTCAGTGTAGTCTTTTTGGAGTAGAGGGGAATTCTTTTTGAATGAGCTCACACTGCATGTCTCAATAGTCAGTCCGTGATGAAATTAATGTAATGGTATCATTGTACGTCCTGTTTTTTGGAGCGTACAAAATACTGAGAGATGCTCTGAGTAGGGATCCATTGGAGCTTTTTCTCACCATATAGCCTATGAGCTTGGAACCTACTGGTAGTACATTAAACTGCTAATCAAAATGAAAACAAATTAGCAAAATAATTACAAAATGAGTACAACAGAACATTCCAGAATATATAGTTTCCAGTTATGGTGGCGGCCATGTAGATTGATGGATTCCTTTTGTAAAATAAGTTAGCAGCATGTATCAGGAATGCATACCTCTTTTGACCTGGCAGTTTCCTTCCACCAACTGTCGTGTCCATGGGTTCAACACTGCCTTGTCCCTGGTGAGAGAGGAGTGAAGACTTTTCTCTTTAAATCGAAAATCCAGTCCTCCTTGTCTCAGTAGCTGTGGCCACAGCCTTTAGTAGGCCGAAGGGAAAGTGGAAAGAATCTGGAGCCCAGGAAGCATTGCCTGCCCAACCTGCCCTTGCTTGAACTACTGCCCAGGGTCGGAAAAAACAGATAAGTTTTCTGCATTACATACTCCTTTTTCCTTTGTCATTTTTCACACACACACATTTTCCGAAACCTCCATTACTGTGCTGTCTAGTATGGTAACCACAGCTACATGTGACCATTAAATTTATAATTTAGCTCCCCAGTCACACTAGCCACATTTTAAGCACTCAGTGGCCACCTGTAGCTATGGCTAGTGTGTCAGGCAATACAACTGATAGAACATGCCTATCATCACACAAAATTCTGTTCGACAGTGCCACCTACATCAATCTTGTAGGATCACCCATGCGCTTACTTAATCAATATACTCAGCACCTATTATGTGCCTGACTGTATTCTAAACACTGAGGATACAGCAACAGACAAGATAGACAACACTTCTGCCTTTCCAAATCTCACACTTTAATGTAGGAAGCCTGCATCCAAATGTCAGTGTGTATCAATAGCCCGTGGTGGGACAGCACTGGAACACAGATGGCTAATTGTTTTTGTGAAATCCTGGCCCGTCCCCAGTTTGACTTCTTTGAGCTATTGCTCAGTTTTCTTCAGCCCTTAGACTTCTGATTTGGGTTGATTTGCAAAGCGCAAATGGCTTACATGTTTGATTTACTTTTAAGCATTGGCTAGCACCGTTAACTCTTTTAGGTTCTAGGGGAGAGATTTATATAAAAGTAGTTGTTCTAGGATTTAATCATGTAAATCAGTTCTGACTGCCTGTGTTTAGAATTTTAATTTAGTGAAAGGTCTAGTCCCTACTAGCTGTGCGTCAGCACAGCAGAGACAAGATGCGCACTGCAGTCATTTTGCTGCTTTTCCTACCACAAAGCCCATGTTCGACTGCACCTCCCCATATGGGCTTATTCATACAGCATTAGTGTTAGTAGTCTAAAAAGTTGACTAATGGGGGTGGGTTGTACTTCTAAATTAGCTGTTAGAATTCAGATATGCCTACTAGTGCTCTCAGCAAGAGCCATGAATACAAATACCAGCAACCCATGAGGACTCATGAACTGTAAACACTTTCACCGCTGGTGAACTGAGGAACTACAGTATGTTACAGTTGACAGAGACTTTGATGGTGGGTCTTTCTGCCTCAACTTCCTCTTTTCTCATTTTTGGTCCTTTGAAGGTGAAAATGGTTTGTCCAAGATAACAGTTGTAAAATTCTGCCATAACGTAGGAAATGGGTTCAGAAATTCGCTTGTGCAAAGCAGGGCCTCTCAAGCTCCAGTGTCTTAGCATCCTGGGTGATTTATGGGCGCACGGATTGCTAGGCCCACCCCCAGAGCTTCTGATTTGCTGAGTCTAGGGTGGAGCCTGATGACCTGCATTTCTAACAAGTGCCCGGGTGCCTGGTGGTCTGAGGACCGCATGTTAAGAACCACTGGTGTAAACCATGTGGTTGCATTGCTGTGGCACTACTGAAAGGATGAGAGTGAGCGTACATAGCTTGCCAGCCTGGAGACCTGAGGGTCCAGCTGTATGATCCAGACCCATCCAAGTGTAAACTTGGGTTCGGCGCCACCTACTGGTGATTGCCTAATGCTGTGAAAACATCAGTGGAGATAACTTTGGGTCTTGTAGTGTCTGGGACTTGAAGGACAGTGTCATGGTGAGTGGGCATTTATTTTCTTGTTGTGATCCAGGAACACTGAGCCCTGGGAACCCAGCCCCCATCTCTGCTTCCCAACTGCTGCCTGTTGCTTCCCCACCAGTCTTGTCCGCAGGATCCTCCATATATCCTTCTCTTCCCCGGAAGACGAGAACTTTGGCCCAGCCCTGGAGAACCAGACACATTACATCCGATCTTGCATTGTTTGGGAATTTTAAAGCAGCCAGTGGTGGATCTTCTGTTGTTGGCATACTCTCCCTCAGGCTCCTGCCACGCCGTCCTCATTCGGCATCATTGCACTTTTCCACCTTTACTTTCTTCTCAAAATCCTTCTTAACCTTGAAGGTTTAGCTGAGATTACATCTCCTTCAAAACCTTGTCCTGCTACTCTCCAGAAAACAAAAGTTTTTCTTCCTCTGAAGAAATGTCATTTCATTCGCAAAGCAACCTTGCAGTACAGGTGTGATCCTGTTTTATAGGTAGGGATCTGGCTAACTAGTGATTTTTTTAAAAAAAATTATATTGTTTGATCTTATTTTGGGGGAGAGAGAGACATCGATTTATTGGTCTACTTACATATGCAGTCATTGGTTGAGTCTTGTATGCACCCTGACCGGGGATCAAACCCACAGCCTTGGTGTATCGGGATGACACTCTAACCAACTGAGCTACCCAGCCAGGGCACGAATGAGTAATTTTTGACATGATGTTCTTTCTCCCTGCTGAACTGAAAACTCCTTGAAGGCAAGGATCATGTCCTATTTGCTTTTATTCCCAACCCCTGAGAATGAGTGCTGGTCACATGTTGGCACTCAGTATTTTCCAAGGAAATGAACCTTCAGGCTCACAGCTTCTTGTGCCATATCTTCCTGCCCTGCTCCTCCCTGTGCTTTTGGCTGTGGACCCCCCACAGGAAAAGGGACCCCTTCTATTTGGCCTCCCCACTGCTGCCACTCAGGACTCGCATCCTCTCCCTGTGTTTCCCTCTGAATGCAGGCTTCAGGAAGACGATCATCACTCCACCGTGCGAATGAGTGATTTCGAGATTAGTGGTTTCAGCTTTATGCCAGGCTCCCGATCTGCATGTGGCTTCCACACTCTTCACTTCACTGAACCTCAGTCTTTCTCCCTTTTACTCGGTAGCTGCTTAACCTTAGACGTCCCTGTGAAGTGAGTAGCAGGGGCAAGTGAGAGGTTTACCTAAGAGAAGCTGGGTAAAAGATCACAAAGAGCTCATGTTGCTTAGAACTTGAATTGCATGAGAAGCTGTGGATCTAAATATTTAAGAAATTCTGAATCACTCATTTTCTGTTTTGAATATAACTTGCAAAGTGGTTTCATTTATCATCCCACTTCTTCCGTCTCTCTTAAAACCGCCAGTTTCAGGAAAGAGAACAAATGGGATGAGCCTCACTGTGGCTCTCCGTCCCTTAGGCAGGGGCAAGGGTCCCCTGGGAGTATCCCTCCATCCCTCAGGGAGTCTGATGTAAATGACTTAGAATTAAGGGTTACAATGTGCAGTCAAGGTTAAGAACTGCTACATAAGGTTCTTGGTTTCCATCCCTGGCTTATCATGAGACCCATCCTGGGCACCTTTTAAAATTGCCCCATCTAAGAATTTGGGTATTAGGATTTCTGAGAGGAAGACCTAGAAACCTATTTTAAAATAGATTCTGACCATCAGCTGGTTTGGGAAACTGCCAGTCTTGGTATTTCTGGATATTTCTTCTAGCCCTTCCAGTCATCAGAGCAGTGTAGAATTATCAGCATAGTTCAATGAACTATTGAAGGCCCTCACAGGTGAGGTCAAATGGCCTTAATCTATATCCCTTGGGTGATGGCTGCACCTGTTTTGTATTGGCTCCCCTACTCTTGCCCACGTATTTTTAAAATTTCATTATAATTTTTATTCCAGCTGTACATTTAACAGATTTTACCTATCCCATGGAATCACTTGACATGAATTATATAAGTACTTTGCAAGATTAAACCGGAGCCATAGATTAAAACTGTCTTCATACAGGTCAAGGATTACCGAAGCCTTTATGTGGATTGAAAGGGGAAATGGAAAAAAAAGAGTTTGAGGTAAAAATAAAACTTAGCAGGGACTCTAATATTGGCAATAATTTCACATACTGAAATGTTTTGCATGTTCAAAGCATGCATTGTGGGTTTAAATGTTCTTTCTATGTGTAAAATATTTTGATAAGAGTTTTGCCTACTTCCTATGGCCTTGCCTCCCTTTCCATTCTAAAAAACTTGGCACATCTTTCAGAAAAAATATCTGCTACCCAAAGGAAATACACCTATTTTTAGGTCCCCAAATTTAATTTCTGAAGATGTTTTTCAGTTGCTGCAAAAGACAAGAAAATGAGTTTGCTGTGGACAAAAAATAATCTTTTTCATAAGCAGTGCAGTCAGCATGACAGAACATGCTCCTTTAGTGTTTGGCATTGCCATAGTATCATTTATTCCCTGACCGCAGTGTTCAGTCTTTAATACCAAACCGTAACAGGGGAAGTGTCATATGTATTCTTCACCTTGCAGTAGCATCTTTCTGTTTTCTCAAGTAAGATAAATGGTCTTAATACATCTTATGCCAGAAGAAGGAGGTCTGTGACATTCTAATAAGCCCCAAGCTCCTCGTCCTAGTTTTACCATGTTGCTGACTTCAGTGACTGTGGACAGCAAAACGCCCTCCCCCAGCAAGCCAGGCGAACTCCAGCGGGCCCGGAGGGACAGTCAGGCGGCTTGCTCACTTCTCAGTCCCCCAAGCACAGTCCGCATTACAGCCAGACTTCGGAGGGTTTGTGGGTTTCGTTCCAGACCACCACATTGAAGTGAGTGTCGTGATCAAGTGAATCATAATCCTTTTGCCTTCATATTGTTAAAAAATGCAACATCTTTGAAGTACAATGAAGTGAAGCACAGTAAAATGAGGTATGCCTGTAATTGATTTCTTTTGTATGCTTTTCCTTGGCGAGAGATGAACGATTTTTGCCCTTTTATTTGGAATTCAGCATCCCAGTGGATGCTGACAACCTAACCTCCAATATTTTATTTTTGGGGGAAGTAACTGTGAAGGGGAAGAGAGGAAAGGAGCTCAACTGAAGGTGTTTTCTTTCCCTTAAAAGTTTACTGAGTTAGAGCCTGGACGGGGAGCCAGTGGCAGGTGGAGAGTAGGTCTGCCCTGCTTCCCCCATCAGCATGTCTCTCCGTAGGCGGACACTCTGCTGCTGGCTAGAAAAGCGCTCCTGTAGGCTCCGCATCAGGAAAGCCGTATGAGTCAGGAATCACACGGCGCCATGTCTTTTGGCTTGTCGTCATAGCCCACATGAATTAATCACTAGTATTTTAAAATAAGGAGGTTCTGTGTCTGGCTTCTCTTGAAAATTTAGGGAAAACATCTTTGAGAGGACTTTCAGTTTCCTTAAGAAAAACAAAAGAAAAGAAAAAGAGACGAGTTTTCCTGCTGACAATTGGCTGGAGCCAAAAAATACTATTCCCTATTCTTTCTAGTTTACCAGAGTCCTACTACTGCCTATAAACCCCCAGACTGGGACAAGGTGACAGTCACTACAGCTTTGCTCGCACCACTGATCGCTGGCTCAGAACAAAGTGAAACATTTCTTGCACAAAAGTGAGAAAATTTGGAAGATAGACTAGAAGAGCCCCAAGTTTCAAGAAAAACAAGACAGAACGTCTATTTCTGTATGGAAGTGTAAGCTATTCCTGTGTTCAATAGGCAAAACATCTGTATCAAAAGAATTTGACTAAAAATGCCATTGCAGCCCAAACCCAGCCCTATTGGATGCAGGCATCTCATCGTGACTTAGAAGTGAGGCTGAGAAACCTCCCTACTTGCCTTCCTGAAGTAATCCCACACTCCTGATGCTCAAGCCCTCGGGCGACTTGCTGAATATGAGTTGGTTCCTTCTGTTTTCCCAGTTTTCTTTGTCTACAAATGACCCAAACCAGCATCTTTGTACACCATTAAGTGTAGGAGATAGGGAGAGACACATACAATGTGCCAGGCACACGGTCGTTGCTTTATTCTATTCTCTCAGCAGTCCTCTGATTTAAGTATCAGCCCCATTTACAGAGAGAAAGCCGAAGCTCAGAGAAGTTGAGTAACTTTGCGTAAGGGCGCACAGCAAAGCCACTCAGTGGCAGCCCAGATTTCTTTCCCCTGCAGTGCGGTGCTCCTGCTGCTTATTACAGTGCTCTCCCCGAATTGCCACTTAGCACAATAACCTTAGCTCATATTGCGAGCTGATAAGGAGCAGCCGTGATAAGAATATTCCATTTATATTCCATAAAACTGCTATTGAGGATGCTAATGATTTTCAAAAGATGATCTGCCTAATGATCTTTTCTCAGATTTAGGGGCAGAAAGGTTTTGTATTTCTAAACAAAGTTAAAAATTCCACTCATGCAGCCAGGAAAAAAAAATGATACTAGCTATCCTTTTTGTCTTTATTTTCAGGAGGCTCCAAGGAAAATGTATTGTCCCATTGCATCTGATGGTACAATTAATCCCCCCATTTCTCCACATAATTTTGGGTCTCTCTTTCTGATGTGATTAATGGACCTTGATATGTTAATAATTCTGTTGTACAGGCTGCATCTAGCAGTAAGCATACTCAAAGCCTTTTTAAGGAAGACAAAGGTATAAATTATAAATAAGAACTGTAAAGTTAAATTTATACATCTAAGTGTAATTCCTAAATCCAGCTTAAATGTGTCATTATCTTGGCTTCCACTATAGGGAAATAGTTGCTAACTCGCCCTAGGCACGCACTTTGTGTGAAGCATTGGGGCAAGTGCTTTCATGCATTGTCTCAGTCTTTGCAGCAAGCTTATCTAGTACTGTTCTTACCCCTTGTACAAATAAGGAATCCACAGATCAGAGAAGTCAAGAAACTAGCTCAAGCTCTTGCAATTTGATCTTGAGCAAAGCCCTTGACTTCTTGGTATCTCTGTCTCCTCCACCTGTGAAATGGAGGAGTATGCTCCTTTCCTAACTTCTTTGCAGACCTGTGATTTTATTTGATATGTAAACTCTGTTGTTTCTCTCCTTTCTCATTATTTTCCTGGAGGACAACTCTAAGGTATGTTGGCCACCAGGTTAATCAGATCATCCCTGTCCTAGGGAGATGAGAGCCATTGTTCTGTTTTGTTCAAGCTCTACTGTCAGCCTGAATCATTGATCGTCTTCGTTTTTGCCTCACAAAATATTTTGAATTTCAGCTCAAATACAGATGATTTTCATTATTTATGGTAGTTGTGTTCTTTAAAGTTGTACCAAATACTTAGTGAATACTGAACCATTACTCCTAGGGGAAATACAAGGTTAGGTTCCTGTGAGCCTCTGGTCACATTTTTGTCGACTGATCAATATATAACCTTGTTTTATGTGTTTCTGTTTAATGATACCTTACTTAGTATATATTGTTGATTCATTAACTTTGATCTCCAGGCCAGCAGCACTATAGCTCATGCCTAAACAAAGCTTATCTAAGACATGTATTTTAGCTATAAGACCAATCTCTGTCTTCTGGCACTTAGGAACACTAGACAGCACTTCAGTACTATGCTTGGGGGTCATTTCAAATAGACATCAAGAAAAAGCACAGAAATGCTGAAAACATGGCACTAAAGAGACCGGAAAAAGGACAGTTGTTCACAGCATGAGATCTGAAACAAAAAGACAGCATTGCCTTGTTTGACCTCAGCTGGGAACATGGCACGGTGGACAACTCAAATATTTCATCACTTTGTACATGTCTGAAAATGATTGCTAAAGGACCATAAGTACTGATTTGAGGATCACAAATAAATTTTAGGGATATTAATTCTTTGCTTGTTATCAGTTGAACATTTTTTTCTAGTTTTTTATTTGTATTTTTATTTAATTGTATTTTTTACTGTGTACTTTTTATGTAATAGAGTTTATTTTCCTTATTGCTTCAAACTTTGATTTTGAGTTAGCAAAGCTTCTCTACTCCCAAGTAATAGAAGAATTTACCCATTATTTTACCTAGTACTTGTGTGCTTTACCTTTTTACATTTAAATGTCTGGTCCATTCCCGTCAAGATGGAAATGTAGGCAAACACAGCTCACCTCCTTGCACAACTGCAACAAAAATTTCAACTAGACCACAATACAACTGTCACCCAGAATCACCAGAAAATCGAGCTGTATGGAAGTCCAACAACCAAGGAATTAAAGAAGTCATATTCATTCAGATGAGTAGGAGGGATGGAGAGGCAGAGATGCAGGGAGAGGTGCGACAACATGGAACAGGTGGTCTACATGCATGTGTGGAGGACAGAAATCAAGAGGGATACCTCAGGAGCAAGGGATCCCAGCCCCACACCAGACCACCCAGCCCAGGGTTCCAGTGCCAGGAAGATAAATCCCCATAATTTCTGGCTGTAAAAACCAGTGGGGATTGGGGCAGCGACAGAAACTGCAGGATTCTCAGAAGTCTTCTCTTAAAGGGCCCACAACAGACTTAGGACTTACACAGACTTACTCCCCCTGGATTCCAGAATGGGTGCAGCAGCTGGAAGGGCACCAGTGGCATATGGGGAGAAATTGAAGTGTCTAACATCAGGGCAAGTGCCAGGGGACAGCTTCTTCCTGGAGAAAACTCCAGAGGCCAGGCAGCCGCATTGTCCCTAACCCTTCCAGAGTCCTCCCACACACAGAGCCACAGAGCGGCAACACCATGTCAGAGACTCCATCAACCTGGTTCACAATGGTTGCTGCACCCAGGCAATTACCTAAAGCTCTGCCCCATCCAACTTACCAGCATGATTTTCTACAGGCCACATAACTAAGACAGGGAGTCAAAGCAGCTCTACCTAATAGATAGAAACAAGCACAGGGAGGCTGCCAAAATGAGAAGACAAAGAAATATGGCCCAAGTGAAAGAACAGAACAAAACACCAGAAAAAGAACTAAACAAAATGGAGATAAGCAATCTAACAGATGCAGAGTTCAAAATACTGCTTATTAGAATACTCTAGGAATTCATTTGGTATTTCAATAGCGTAAAAAAGACACAGGCAGCAGAAATGAAGGTTACACTAAGTGAAATAAAGAAAAATTTGCAGGGAACAACAGTGGTGTAGATGAAGTTGAGAATCAAATCAATGATTTGGAACATAAAGAAGGAAAAAAACATACAGTCAGAACAGCAAGAAGAAAAAAGAATCCAAAAATATAAGGATAAGCTAAGGAGCCTTGGGAGAACTTTAAGCATACCAACATTCAAATCGTAGGGGTGCCAGGAAAAGAGAAAGAGCAAGACATTGAAAACTTATTTGAAAAAATAATGAAAGAAAACTTCCCTAATTTGGTGAAGGAAATAGACATACAAGTCCAGGAAGCACAGAGAGACCCAAACAAGATGGACCCAAAGAGGACCACGCCAAGACACAACATAATTAAAATGCCAAAGGCTAAAGATAAAGAGAGAATCTTAAAAGCAACAAGAAAAAAGCAGATAGTTACCTACAAAGGAGTTCCCATAGACTGTCACCTGATTTCTCAAAAGAAACTTTGCAGTGTAGAAGGGACTGGCAAGAAGTATTCAAAGTGATGAGAAACAAGGGCCTACAACCTAGATTACTCTATCCAGCAAAGCTATCATTTAGTATTGAAGGGAAGATAAAGTGCTTCCCAGACAAAGTAAAGCTTAAAGGAGTTCATCATCACCAAGCTATTATTATATGAAATGTAAAAGGTACTTATTTAAGAAAAAGATCAAAACTATGAACATTAAAATGGCAATAAATTGACAACTATCAACAATTGAATTAACAAACAAACTAACCAAACAAGTATAACAGACACAGAATCATAGATATGGAGATCACTTGGAGTGTTATCAGTTGGTAGGGGGAAGGGGAAGAATGGGGGAAAAGGTTTCGGGATTAAGAAATACAAATTGATAGATACAGAATAGATAGGGAGATGTTAAGAACAGTATAGGAAGTGGAGTATCTAAAGAATTTATATGCATGATCCAGGGACATGAACTGAGTGGGGCAGGATTGCTGGAGGGAATGGGGCTTACTGAGTGGAGGGGAGGGCAAAGGGGGAAAAATTGGAACAACTGTAATGGCATAATCAATAAAATATATTTAAAAAACTATATAATTTTTGGAGGATTTTAAGCGTAAGCGTGTCATGATGTGATTGGTATTTATAAAAACCCTTGGTTTGACTGCTGGGTAGAGAATGGATTGTGGAGCAGCAAAAACAGTTTTGAGAAGCCCAGAAAGGAGGCTTGTCAGTAATCTAAACAACACAGCCCCCGTGCTAAGGTGTAGCAGCACGGGTGGCAAAACACAGATGTATTTGAGAGATACTGAGCAGGTATCTCTCAATTTTAGTGACCGATTGGACTACACAGTCACTAAAATTGAGAGGCCAAATTCAGTGATTGATGGGACTTAAGTTCAGGGAGAAAGAGGGAGGAATGACTAAGGTTTCTACAGCCTGGATCTCATATGATGTCAGTTATAAAAACAAAGTACCTCTGTTCAGCCCCAGGTGCCTTGAAAAGGCTAATTGAGAGTAAACAAAGCATCATCCAGAAAACATACTTGTTTATTTATAAGGCTTCGCTTCACGTAGATGGAGATATGAGAGGTGAGCCAGAAAACGTGAGTAATCCAGCAGGGCTGCTTCAGAGTTTTGAACAAGCTGAATCACATCCAAGCAGAGACAAACTTGTCCCCCTCCCACTCCAGCCTCCCCTTCATTGCAACATCCTTTCAGCCTAATCATTTGTTTAAAGGTGGCAGGATGAAATGGTGATCGCTTAAGGTCCCTAGGCCGAAATTCTTTTAACTTGACTGAGATAAACACCATGGTCAGAATTAGAGTCCCTTGCCAGAAATCAGAGTGTCAGGATCCACATTCTGCGAATGGCTGGTAAACATCCATTGTTTTTACAGCCAGAGTTTCAGATGGACCCATGGCCACTTCCAGGCTCTTTGAAGGGAGGGACCAAATGGTCAAAGGATGTGAGCAGACAGTTTGCACAGAAGAAACCAAATATTAGGAATTGTTGTGGGGTTTGTTTTTTTTTGGGGGGGGGGGTTGTTCAATCTCACTAATAAACAAAGAACATTACATTAAAGCGAACACAGAGGTGCCATGTCTCACCTATTCAGTTAGATAAAAATAATAAAATTTAATAATGCTGAAGCTATGGTTTTTATAAACTATACATTTATACATTATTTTTTATTACAATGTACACTGTTAAAATATCTTTGCTGGGCAATCTGACAGCAGGTAATAAAGACCATGAAATGATCAAAAACTAAAATAAGTAAATAAATGTCTGGTCCATTTGGAACTCATGCTGGTGCGTGGTATTTGAAATAAGCACAATTTTCTTTTTCTTATTACTCTGCCATGTTCTCAACATTTATTAAAAAGTTCATCTTTTTGCCCACTGATTTGTATGCTGCTTCGATCATATTCTAAATTTCCATATAAAATCGGGTCTATTCATGTGTCAGTATCAAATTGTTTTAATTACAGAGGCTTTAGAGTATGTTATGTCTGGTAGAGCCGGCAGCTTTTTCATCCCCTAACCCCACCTGGGTGGGAGGTTTTTCTGCTTTTGTTTTCCACGATTTTCCTAGCTGTTCTTTCATATTTGTTCTCTGTGAACTTATCATTTCAAGTCAATGTGCATATCATATATCAGAGCTTTTCTTTCAACTTGCTACATGGACATTTCTAACTGGAACATTTTCAGTGGTCCACATAGGAGAAGTTGCCTCCCGAGGCAATGGAACAGGCATAGCTGCCCCATTGACGCCGGTGGGAGAGGCGGGCCTCTGTTAGGCTCGCTCTCCTTAGGACATGAGTGGTTCCGGCTTCTGGTTTCCCCTTGTTTCTCCTGGGCTAATAATCAGTGAGTTCCCCACCTGCGCTACTGTCTCTGCGTGTTTAGTCAAGTGTTTTCATCGTCTTCCTCTTTCTTTCTACTTTTATTCAGCCTTTTGGCTGTAAAACTCTGTACTTTCTCAAAATTTCATTCCAGAAATTAATAGTCCTTCTTGGAACTCCTAAATTACTTACTGAGGCACCAGATACAATTAATGTTTCCGACTATGCAGTTAAAAAGAGGCTTCCGATGGCATCTCACTGTGGCTCTCCTTCCATCCAAAGCAGCACAGTCGACCTAAGAGACTCAGCAGAGGAAGCATCATTATAACAGTGAGTTCAGTTAGGCCACAAAACGAATATAGAAAAACTCAGTCATTTTCATGGAGAGACAATTAGAAAGTATAATGGAAACACAAATTCCATCACAGAGGCAAAATGAATAAATATACAATGCCTGGAAATTAACTCAACAAGACCGTATAACTTAAGTGCAGGAAAAACACTGCAAAATTCCACAGAAAGACCTAAACATTAGTTTTGAATACATACGAGGCCTCATAGTGCTTGTAGTTAGGATAGCCCTTTGTAACCCAGATGATCCCAAGTGCTCCAGATTTGTGGGCTCAGTCGTTTCTTGGGAATAAAATGGCTCTAGTCCATGCCTTGTGGAAAGTCTAACAGTTTCTCGAAAATCTCAAAGAACTCCCAGAGAAGATTGAGGGACATATGTTTCCCCTCGATCAATATAAACTACAACTCTTTCTCTGCTCTCCTGTTTACTTGATCATTCCTTTATTCGTTTATTCATTTACTTATTCACTGTACCTTTATTGAACACTCACCATGTCCTAAGCCCTCCACAGATGTCCACTACCACCACTTACGGCTCCAGTGGTTCCTGCCTCTGTTCCTGGCCACCCTGGTCTTGGGTCATAGTGCCTTTTCTTTCACTGCCCAGCTGAGCACCACCAATACAGGGCTATTCCGTACAAGACTTTTGCTGAGGTTTTAAGGATACTAGTGTTGGATAAGCACTGTGGGGGAGAAGGAAGAAAGATGTGATATATAAATACAAAAAAGAAGCAGTGAAAAATTAAATATTACTTATCTGCAAGTTTGCAGGTCATCTCCTGTGGAGAATTTCTTGCTTGATCCTTTATTCTTAGCTCCCACCTGCTGCTGTCTTTTGGAATTGCCTTTTTGTCTGGCTCTTAACATCTTCTGTTTATCATCTCAGCCTTCCTGATTTCTGGATCACTTAACTCCTCATTCTTGGCCTTTGGGAACTCAGATCTCCTGTTATTTTATAATGGAGAGGAACTTAACTATTTGTTTCTCTTCCTCTTCCTCATCCACATGACACTGGGGAAGAGGGGGCTTCAAATTTCCAAACCAAACAAGTCATTGAGCTACTCACCCTGCCCCTCAAGAAAGAGCACTTCTCACTCTCTAAGAAGCATTCTTCTGACCTCTGGAGCTACAGTCTAAAATATCATCTGTTTTTCTCCTCATTACACTTGGATTTTGAAGAGATCAGGTCTCTCCTAAATTAATAAAGCAAGTAGAAGATAATTCCAAGTATAATCCCAATGATATTTTTCTGGAATTTAGTAAAATTATTTTGAACTTAATTTGGAGGGATAAACAAGTTCAAAGGAGTAGGCAAACCTTTCAAAGAAGAGTGAAAACAAGGGACATTCTACCAGGACTAATTTAAACAACACATTGTTATAGCAGAACAATGAGCAAACAAAAAAGTAAAACATGAGACAAAGTCCAGAAACAGATCTAAAAGAAGTAAAAATAAACCAGAATAAAGTACAGGCAACTATTTATGTAATCCTGGACTGAGGAAGACCTCTCTACCCATAGTTGTGTGTGTGTGTATGTGTAGCTTTCTTACAATAAGTAAATAAATAAGGAAAAAAACCCAGCATGCTTTACAACATTAATGAACCTTGAAAACAATATGTTAATTGAGAGAACCAGACACAACAGGCCATGTATTATTCCATTCATGTGAAATGCACAGAATAGGCAAACATATAGTAGATTAGTGGTTGCGAGGGAATTGGGAGGAGGGGATAATGGGAAATGACTGCTAATGAACATGGGAATTTCTTTTTAGAGTGATGAAAATATTTTGGAATTAGGTACTGGTGATGGTCGCACAACTTTTGAATATACTGACAACTGAATCATACTTTAAAGGTTGAATTTTAAGATAAGTGAATTATATCTCAATTAAATTTTTTAAGACAAATCAATTCTTACTTGGGTATCATGAAAAAAAAATTCTAACATGCCAATAGTGAATGGTTAAAGACTGTGTTCAAGAAAAACAGTATTTGCCTGGCTGGTGTGGCTCAGTGGATCGAGTGCCAACATGTAGTAACGGGTTCAGTTCCTAGTCAGGGTACATGCCTGGGTTGCAGGCCAGGTCCCCAGTAGTGGGTGCATGAGAGGCAACTACACATTGATGTTTCCCTCGCCTTCTCCCTCCTTTCCCTAAAAATAAATAAATAAAATCTCTTTTTAAAAAAAAAGTCTTAGTCCTGGAAAGTAAAATAGAAACAAAGAAATGAATAAAAAGAAAATATTCAATGACCCTTATTAAAGATGGTAAGGCAGACTTTATTCTGAACCATCAAAATAGGTACAGGGACCACAGTGGGATTTTACAGTCCGAGAGAGATTGGACTCAAACCCTAATATGATGTGGGCAAGTGAAAATTTAGCAAGGAATAGGGTTGGGGACCATTAAATGGAAAATTACTAAGAGGAAACACCAAGGCATTCTGGCTAACCTGACCTGTCAGGATTTTCCCTGAAGACAGGCCAGGGTAATCACCACCTGCAGGGGGCAGAGGATGAGGGCCCTGATCGTATATTAGGGTGGTTAGATTTTGAACATGGTGGGCTCTGGTTACACTGACCCAGCAGGGCTCTTGCTGACACTAGGTGTGACAAGGGAGTGCATGGAGGGCCTCAGAAGGTGGCTCAGGAACCTGACTAAAGAATCTCTGTCAAATGTGAATTTAAAACCTGTTTGAAGACAGATGACTAATAAACACATAAAATGCAAACTAAGGCAATGAGATGGGACATTTGCCTATTTACTTGGCAAAGAGGGAAATTATAAATCTTCATCATTGGTAGGTTATAGTCTAACATCCTCATGTTACTGGTGTTGATGAAAGTCTATTTGGCAACAGAGTTCAAAAGCCATAAACTGTGTCCTTGTGATTCCACTTCTAGGAATTTAACCTAATACTGTGTGCCATTTAAAATAAAGTAGTAAGGTAATAGTTATAACACAAGATATTTCTGCTGCTAGGGAGAAAAATTAGAATGTTTAATACATAAAATGAGGCAGACCAATAGAAATGCATACTTGAAAGGTTGGGAAAACAGGTAATTTGTATTTTCTTACATATTCTCACCTATATTTTCTGCTTACATATATATATATTTTTCCAAATAGCGTATATTAGAGGTATCTTTTATAACAGTGAGTGATAGAAAAGTCATTTAATATAAAACAGTTTCAAGTATGGTAAAGCTTTTTGGGTTGTTTGGTGAGCACCGTAGCAGAAATGAAATTAGGAATTTCTTGCTTCTCTTGTTTCAAGATTGGAGATTCAAGGGAGATTAATTGGAGGCCTCAAAAATTCCAAAGCCAGATTCTCACTCTCTAGTTACCCGTATGTTTCCTTCAGTGGTGTGCATAGTTTCAGGATTTGGCCAATTTGATTAATTGGTAGTTTTATAGCACACACTGTTCTAAATTAAACTGTGGTGTATCCATTCCAAGAATTTTCCTTTTCAGAGTCAAGTGTCCTTTACAACTAGGATCGCGTTAAGTGGAGTATTTCCTGATTATTGACGTGAACTATATTCCCCAGATGTAACAATGTTCTTCTCCCAATTTCCTAGACAGAATCATGAATAAACTGGAGGACAAGAAGGACCAGATGATACCATGAAGAGAAGTTTACAGGCCCTCTATTGCCAACTGTTAAGTAAGTTGATATCACATTTCTTCTTTCCTAAAATATATCAATGTTATTGTTTGTCCAGTGCCGGAAACTTAGGTACTTTCTGGAGGAAGACCAGGTTTTGGTCAATGAGAGAGGACAGTAAGTTTTTCTTCTGTTTCATCTAGGTGCTTAAAGTATCAAGCATTAAGTTACTCTCTTGCCTTGGGTATCCGTTATAATGTAGACTTAGTTATAATAATTCTAAATTGTCATGTTACGCATAGTTAATTCAAGAATGAGTGTCAAAAACATTATTGCTCTTGTTTTTGTGATAAAGGGTGTTCCAGTATGACCCTCTGTAAATTTCACATGGAGAGGGGATGGTAGGCTATGTTTTGTGGATTTTGTGTCATATCCTGTTACATTCAGTTTTTGTTCAGCCTCTGGCTTGGAATGCTTTGCATAGTTATGCATGTTCTTAAATAATGAGTGTTGAAAATGTAATCTAAGTTTGGTGATAGAATGGAGAGTGTTCAGTTACGACTTTCTGCATCGTTACTCCTGAGTTTTGTGGATTGTGCCACAAAGTGCCTGTTGCCACTTAGTGGCGGTATGGCCGTTGAGACTGAAATTCTTAACGAATGAATACAAAAACCAGTACCAGTTAGCAGGTTTGGTGTTCGTATTGACCCACTTGGGACAACAGGCACTTCCCACTCCAGGTCAAACAAAAGCCATTGAGTTAGGAAAGTTTGGAATTCATTGTGTTTGTCTGGTTCTTGCCAAGGTAAATAGAGGATCTATCTTTCCTAGGCCGAGTGCCTCCTTATTAACTTTTGCCAAGAAAATAGCATGAAGGAGATTGAGATGCAAATCACTAGTCAGCCCTTAGAATTTAGCAATTCAGGTTCTGTTGCACCCTCAGTTCAAAGCACTTTATCTACAGACAGCATTCTGGTTGGTATTTTAATTGACTCATTTCTGCTACTGAATTATAATCCCTGAAACACAGATCACGTCAGCCTACTTCAGTCTTGTGGAACGTCGCCAGGAGTTATGGCACTCTCATGTTCTTTCTCTGTGTATTCTGCAGGACTGTGGGTTTGTTGTTACTTCTTAAAAAAAAAAAAGATAAGCTTTCTTGTTAAAGAAAAAGCTTTACAGATTGAAGCAATGTCATCAAGAAATGATTAACTCTGCCTTGATGGGAGAGGGGACATTTGAAGGTTAAATAAGATTACACACACACACACACACACACCTGCAAGGAGAAGAGGCAGGGTTTGCAGGCAGAAGAACCAAGAAATGAAAAAGAGCATAGTCGATTTGGAAGGCAGCAAAATGTTTGAGTTCACCATGCTGATTATATGCCCCAAAGTTAGTGTAATATTATTTAAAAAGCTTCAGGTAAGTGTTCTGGGTTTCAGAGCCAAGTTTTATCCTATAACAAGGCCCTTCCAAGGTGGACCATATATGAAAGTGGAAGGGGTTTCTTCAAAGATTACCTGGATAGCTGCAGAAGTCTACTTTGTCTTAACACTTTCATTGCAA
>PVJD01005768.1:0-109575 GCA_004026545.1 Mormoops blainvillei
TCCATACCAACTCAACAAAAGAGAATAAAACACACTTTGTATACACCACACAAATACTTTAGAGTATCTTCAAGAAACTGACAACTTTCTGGAAAGACATGAATTCTTATGACTGATCTGACACAGCAGAAACAAAAAGAAAAATTACCAGCACAAGATAAAAGTACAGTTATGAAAGAATTACCTCTGAAAACAACTTTGGGGCTAGACAAGGTAAAGAACTGACTGTGAAGTCTGAGTCAGCACCAAGGGAAGAAGGAAATATATCAAATTCATTTGTACTACGATGTCACAACTTGACAAAGATGTCATAACACAAACTCACACGTTATTTTTCCTTATTACTCGTGGCATCACAATCCCATTTGATTAACACCAAATATTGTGAAGCTATCTTTCTCAATTTTAATTCTAATATACTTCCAATTATAATCTCAGTGGTTACGATTTAGCTGGAAGACAGGCTTAAAAATATTTTGAAAAGAATAATGAATGATATATACCTTACAAGATGTATAGTACATAACTACATTAATGGCATGGTTCTATATGGGGAAAATGACCAATTAGACTTAAGTTTAAAAATATAACCCCTACAATGATAATACATGCATCACAAATCAATACTTTACACAAATCAAGACATTATATGAAGACATGTTTTCACATATAAAAGGTATTCAAATTTATATTCACATATAAAAGGTAGTCAGTAAGGACCACTCACTCAACAAGGAGTAACTAAAATTTGGTAGTTGATTCCCTTCCTTCTTCACCAGAGGGCATTTTTTTAAATTGTTTTCAGAGAGAGGAAGGGAGAAAGGGAGAGAGACAAACACTGATGTGAGAAACATCAATTTGTTGCCTCCTGTACGTGCCTACACTGGGGATCAAACCAACAACCCAGGTATGTGCCCTGACCAGGAATTGAACCTACAACCTTTTGGTTGTTGGACAATGCTCCAGTCAACTGAGCCACACTGGCCAGGGAGGTAGTGAATTTTCATAAAACAAAACAAAACAAGAAGTCTATGTGTAAGTCTTTACTTAATACCACATATCAAAATAAAACAGTGAAACACAATGAATGTGCATATGAAAATTCACACAATGAAATAAAAACAACAAAACAAGAAAAACTGATCTTACAAGTAAAAATGAAACAAAGCTTTCTTTAGAATTAGGAAAATACCTTTAGATTCGGAAAAACTAAATCAGGGATGGTAAAGAAAACACACATACAGTGGTGTATCTCTAGAGAGCAATTTTTAAGATGTGTCAAACTATGCCTTTGTAATTCCACTTTCAGAATTCTAAAAGGAAAAGACATTATATGAAGACATGTTTTCACATATAAAAGGTATTCAAATACTTTACTTTTAGAATGGAAAAATTGTAAAGAGTCCTAAATTTAATAAGGAAACAGTTAAACAACTTAGGGTGTACATCTACTATACACATTATTAAGCGGCCATTATCATGATATTTATGAAGATTTTAAAAGTACAGGTCAGTAAGTGTGCCACAGCAGCTACCATTTATATGACACATCACATATGCCAAGCTTTTGGTATAAATAATCTAATGTAAATCCAAACAGCACATCTGAAAGGTGAGCGGTGTAGATCTTATTCTCAAAACTTGTGTTCTCTTACTTTTTAAATAAATATTTGTTATATCCCTGAGTACATTTCAGTTTAGGTTGATTAATCAAAAGTTGATAAATTTACTAAGTTGTCAGGAAGTATGGATCTCAACTTCAAAGAATTCAAAACTGGTTTTTAATAATCTTGGATATCGATTGGCATTACTTTCTTTAGCTTACAAAGCAAGCCCTGTAGTTTCCATGTATTAACCCTACTTTATAGAGTTTGATATTTCAAAATAAGTTATCTATACTCATTGAGCCTAATCCCATTTAATTATATAAAGCCCACCCTTCTACTCACATTATATAATGTGCAAACTGAATTCATTAAAACTCTTCAAATGAATGTGGAAACTAAAGGTAGTCTTTAAACATCAGTATCCCATTTTTCCACATGTTAAATGAATCCTTTATAAATAATCATGAGACTCTCTGCTGAATTCATTCTATTAGCTTCCTGTCCCTAGGGATCTCTGGGTTTAAGATTATACCAGGTCTGTCCGAAAAAAAGTCCAGCCATTGTTAATATAATGAGAACGGTTTGCGTGACACTGATATAACCTGGAGTGGACTGGAATGAGCATGCATGAACAATGAAGACGTCACTGTACTAGTCAGTGGAAGTGGTAGATGCTGTTGAGTGACCACGTGTACTGTGTGGTCACAGTATTCAAAATGACTATCAGTGCTGCTACAATGTTTTGCTTTAACAGGACTGATAAAATAGGAATAATTTGAGCACAATGCAAATTTCACCTGCAACAAGTTGGTGACAACCACCCTCAGGTGAATCTAGCTGGGCAGGGATACACAAAACCCACAACTCCAACAACTACCACATTATGTGCACAGCTTTCCATGTGATTTCAGATGCCACTTCCAGCGTACTTCACAAGAACCCAACAGCTAAGCCCTTCCAACACTTACTTCCTCTAGCAAACTGCAGGACTTCCTCAAAATGAAGTGCAACTTTTATTGTAGATACTTGTTCTTCTTAGCCATTTAACAGGTCATGCTGTCCTACTATTTTTAATAGGTTCCTGTCTTATTTTTAAAGGTGCCAATGACAAAGTTTTCGAATGTTGGGCCCCCACTCCATTTCCTTCATGAGCCCTGTGATTTTTAGAGCATAATTTTGCACAGTGTGATGATTTTTAGGAATGCACATGCTGTATTATAGCAGAGCTGGCTGTTAAGTTTTCTTTCCATTGCTTAGTGTCAAAGTCATCTTTTTTTTGGCCTGATTTGAGAATTTATTCACAACAATATTTTAGGCTTGGCCCTAAAAACGAACAATCTAAATACATAAACCAGCCAGCAACTGCTCAATGAGGAGTAAGAATGGAAATGTTATAAAATCAAGTCCCACATTCAGAAAGAGCTTTGCTTTTTATCAGTTAAATCCTTCTAGGAGGAACTTCCTAGTATCACACAGGGGGTTCACCCATACTCCACTAAGAAAAGTCTGGACATAGCTGCCCCCACCCCAAAATATATAGGTTATGGAACCGGGGAGAAAGTGGGCTACCAAAGCAAAGGCCCCCAAAGATTATCGAAATTGAATGAAGATTCTCTAACAGTAAAGAGCCAAGCATTATGTGTATGTGCTCCAAGGCACTTAAGTGGGTTCTCCTTCCTTATTCTAGCTACTACAGCAACTACTGTTCATGTTCAGGCTGGATTAGAAGGTCTTTTTTGTCTAGTCATTTTGGTACGGCTACCGTACACCTACTATGACCGTCAACTCTTTGTCCAGGGGTGGGCGAGTACTGTTATTCTACACAACAGAGCTTTCCAAGCTCTGGGGTACAAAAAATTAATTTTGAGGATACCAATCAATATTTAAAAGAAAATAAAAATTAGAGACAATCACATACCAGTACACCAGTACATCAGATAAAGTGCATCTCTATTTTAAAATTTTAATTAAAATTTTTGATTACTTTTAGTCATTATTGCATTTTTTTTACATTAACTTTCAGTCCCCTTATACTGCCCATGCCCCAGCAATCCCCAAACTCTTCTCCATGTCCATGAGTCCTTTTGCCTTTTTGCTGAATCCCTCCATCCCCTCATTTCCCCCCACAAAGCTGTCAGCCTGCTCTCCATCCATGAGTCTGTTACCATTTTCCTTGTTCAGTTTGTTCATTAGATTCCAAATATGAGTGAAATCATATGGTATTTGTCTTTCTCTGACTGGCTTATTTCACTTAGCATGTTCTCCAGGTCCATCTATACCACTGCAAAGGATTAAGATCTTTTTTATGGCCAAGTGATATTCTGTTGTATAAATGTTCCACAGCTGTTTTACGCACTCATCTATTGAATAAACTGTCTTTAGCCCATTGTATGTGTTTGCTTCCTCTGTCAAATATTAAATGACTATAAAGGCGTGAGTTTATTTCTGGGCTCTTTATTCTATTCCATTGATCTATGGGTCTGTTTTTATGCCAATACCATGCTGTTTGATTATAATGGCCTTGTAGTACAGTTTGGTATTAGGCAGTGTGATTCTTCCAACTTTGTTCTTCTCAGCATCATTGCTATGAGGGGCTGTTTGTGGTTCCATATAAATTTTTGAACGATCTGTTGTAGTTCTGTGAAATACGTCATTGGAATCTTGACAGAAACTGCTTTCACTCTATAGATTGCTCTGGTTAGTATGGACATTTAATGATATTAGTTAATCCCGTCTATGAACATGGTGTGTGCTTCCACTGATTTGTATCTTCTTCAATTTCATTCTTCAGTGCCTTACAGTATTCCTAGTACAGTTTTTTTTATATCCTTGGTTAGGTTTCTTCCTAGGTATTTTATTCTATCTGTAGCACTGTGAATGGGACTACTTTCTTAATTTCTGTTAGTTCATTATTGGCATATAAAAAAAGCAACTGATTTCTGAGTATTAATTTTGTATCCTGCTATTTTGCTGAATTCATTGATCAATTCTATAGTTTCTTGGTGGGAATCTTTACAGTGCTCTATGTACAGAATCATGTCATCTGCAAATAAAGACAGTTTTACTTCTTCCTCTCTAATTTGGATGCTTTTTATTTTTTCTTCTTGTCTGACTGTTGTGGCTAGGACTTCCAGTACTATGGTGAATAAGAGGTGAAAGCAGACATCCCTGTCTTAACATCTCCTGATGTTAAGGGGAACACATGTAGTTTTTGCCTTTTGAGTATGATACTGGTAGTGGGTTTGTCAAATATGTCCTTTATTATGTTTAGTTATGTTCCCTCTATTCCTGCTGTGCTGAGAATTTTATCAAGAGCTTTTTCTGCATCTACTGACATACTCATATGGTTTTTACCCTTCATGTAGTTATGTGGTGAATCATATTTGTTGATTTGTGAATGTTGTAACATCCTTGCATTCCCAGAATAAATCTCACTTGAATATGGTGTTTTGACCTTTTTGAAACGTTGCTGTATTATGTTTGCTAATATACTGTTGAGGATTTTAGCATCTATATTCATCAGTTATACTGGCCTCTAACTTTCTTTCTTTGTAGTGTCTTTGTCCGGTTTTGGAATTAGAATGCCAGCCCTGTAAAACGAGTTTTGGAGCCTTGCCTCCTTTTGAATTTTATGAAACAGTTTGAGAAGGAGAGGTGTTAGTTCTTCTCAGAATGTTTGGTAAAGTTCACCTGTGAAGCCATCTGATCCAGGGCTTTTGTTTGGGAGTTTCTGGATTACTGCTTCAATTTCAGTAGGTGTAATCTGTGTATTCAGATTCTCTGATTCTTCCTGATTTAGTTTCGAAAGAGTGTATGTTTCTAGGAATTTTTCCATTTCCTTCAGGTTGTCTAGTTTGTTGGCATATAATTGTTCATAATATTTTCTTACAATCCTTTGTATTTCTTTGGTGTCAGCTGTTATATCTCCTATTTCATTTCTGATTTTATTTACTTGGGTCCTTTCTCTTTTTTTCTGGACAAGTCTGGTTAAAGGTTTGTTAATCTTATTTAACTTTTCAAAGACCTGCTTTTGGATTCATTGATCATTTATATCATTTTTTAAACACGATTTCATTTATGTCTGCTCTGATCTTAATTATTTTATTCCTTCTACTCACACTGGGGCCTTGTTTTTTTGTTCTTTTAACTGTGAAGTTAGATTGTTTATTTGAGTTTTTTCTTGTTGTTTTTTTTTCCAGATAGGCCTGTAATGCTATGAATTTTCCCTTAGGATTGCTTTCCCAGCTTGCCAAATTTTGGATTGTTGTGTCCTCATTTTCGTTTGTTTCAAGGTAGCTCTTAATTTCGTCCCTGACCTAGTTGTTGACCCATTCATTGTTTAATAACATGTTATTTCGCTTCCATTTCTTTTTGTGTTTTTCAGTGTTCTTCTTGTGACTGATTTCTAGTCTCATAGCATTTTGGTCAGAGAAGATGCTTGATATGATTTCAATCTTCTTAAATTTTCTGGGACTTGTGTCTTAACATATGGTCTATCCTAGAAAATGCTCCATGTACACTTGAGAAGTATGTATATTTTGCTGTGTTGTTATGAAATACTATGAAGATATCCATTAAATCCATTTGATCTAGTGTGTCATTTAAGGTCACTGTATCCTTGTTGACTTTCTGTCTGGAAGACTATTCACTGAAGTCAATTGGGTGTTAAAATCCTCGACTGTTGATCCTTCCCTTTATGTCCATCAGGATTTGTTTTACAAATTTAGCTCTTCCTATGTAAGGTGCATAAACGTTTACTATGGTTATAATGCTTCTGTTGGACTGTTCCCTTTATCATTAATATAGTGTTCCTCTTTGCCTCTTACTACAGCCTTGGTTTTAAAGTCTATTTTGTCAGATATTAAGTACTCCCACACCAGGTGTTTTTCTCTTCTATTTGCATAAAATATCGTTTTCCAACCCTTTACTTTTAGTCTGTGTGTATCTTTTGAACTTAGATGGGTCTCATGGAGGCAGCATATATATGGTTCTTTTCTTATCTATTCAGCTACACTATGTCTTTTAGTAGGAGATTTAAGCCATTTACATTTAAGATGATTACTGATAGATACGTATGTAGTGATGTTTTATTATTAGACTGTTTTCCTGTGTTCTTTTTTTCCCCTTCCTCTTCATCTTCTTAAAGCAAGCCACTTGTGGTATTGTTTGGGCATTAACAAATTCCTTTGGCTTTTTTTTGTCTGGGAAGCTCCTTATTTCTCCTTCAATTTTAAAAGATAGCTTTGCTGGGTAAAGTAGCCTTGGTTGTAGGTCCTTGCTTTTCATTACCTTGAATATTTCTTACCTCTCCCTTCTGGCTTGAAATGTTTCCGCTGAGTAGTAAGATGCCAGTGTGGTACTCTTGTAGGTACCTATACCTGCTTTTCTCTTGTGGTTTTCAGGATTCTTTCCTTGTCTTTATGCATTGTTATCTTCATTATGATGTGTCTCAGTGTAGGCATCTTTGGGTCCAACTTGTTTGGGACTCTGAGCTTCCTGTACTTGTATGTCTTTTTCCTTCAGTAGATTAGAGAAGTTTGTGGTCATTATTTCTTCAAATGGATCCTCAGTCCCCTACTTGCTCTCTTCTCCCAGTGTTCCCATGATACAGATGTTATTATGCTACAAGTTGTCTAAAATGTTTCTTAAGCTCTCATTTTTAAAAATTGTTTTCTTTTTTGCTGCTCTTCACAGATGGCTTTTTCTACCTTGTCTTCCAAATCGCTGATTTGATCCTCTGCTTCATCTAACTGACTCTTTATTCTTCTAGTGTATTATTTATTGCAGATACTGCATTCTTTATTTCTGACTGGCCCTTTTTTATGGTTTCTACATCTTTTTTTCATGCTTTTGAGTATCCTTATAATCATTACTCTAAACTGTTTATCTGATAAATTGTTTGCCTCCATTTCATCTAGTTCTTCTTCTGGAGAATTCTCTTGTTCTTTCATTTGGGGCCTGTTTCTTGTCTTCCTATTTTGATTGCTTCTTTGCATATTCTGCCTTAGCTGTAGTATTCAGGCTTTGTAAAAAATGCTTCTTGGACCACACTTCCAGCTACCTGGATATTCTGGGAGTGTAGCACAAACACCTTTCCCATGATTCTGATGCACACCAAAGGCTGAAAACTACTGTTCTAAGGTAAATATGTTTGGTATCTTTCACTGATGCAGCACATCTGTTTGAAAGAGGACATTCAGGGTAGCCCAAAGAAAGAAAAAGAGCTTAAAGCAGAAAACAGAGATTATATTAGCAGTAACATTTCCTCAACAAAGGGCCATTAATGTCCAAATAATTTAAAAAAAAGAAAAAAAGGAAATTTAAAAAAATGTGACAAATGACGACCACTGGAAAGAATGCAGGGATATGCTGAATCAGGTAAGATTATTAGAAATATAAATAAACTTGAAATACTCAAAGATATTCAACATAATTGCTTTTCTTAAATAACAAACTTAGTGAGTGAATCAAAGGAGACAGTGAAAACTCAGGATCCAGAAACCAACAGTGAGTGCTGGGTGCTACCAATAGGACTATACTGCTTTCTTTTTTATACAGCACTCAAGGAAACAAGAGCACAATTTCACAGTAAAATAGCTGCAAAATGTGGAAATATTCTACTGCTTGGTTCTTGTCTTTCTTGTCTTTATAATCTTTCACAGTTAATACCATTCAGGAGAGTAAAAATTTCCAGTTTCTGATTAATCATCTTCCCTCAGAACAACTTCCCATTCACTAACACTTTTTCTTTTCTTCCTATTCTTCACTAAAAGCAAGAGGGAAAATCCCAGGAATCAATCATACCAGTTCCTCAATGGAGGTAATCAGAGGTCAGAAAGAAACAGTGAAGGCAAAAGGGGTGGCAACTGATGTCCATCTGCATCTGCTGCAGGCTCGCAGTTCTGCATTCTCAGGAAATCTCCATTTTACCCGATGAAAACACCCAAGGTTCAGAGCGCTTAACTGCCTTGCCTCAGCTTAGTAAGCGCCGAGGGGGCACATGTTCAGATTACCTCTAGGTTCACCAGATGCGCAAATGCTCTCTGTTATTTGCAGTTGCCAGTACTACGGTAACGACAGAGACACACGAAAAACTGAAGAGCAAAAGGTAAATGATGTGACAATGTGGTAAGTGATACATGTTTTCAGGAACATTAGGAAAATTTCCAGGTAATATTGCTTAAGATTCAGAGAGTTGAATTTTAATGGGTTCTGTGTATAGTAAGAACTAAATACATATTTGTTGAAGATAATTGGTAAAAAATAGAATATGGCTTATTTAAGGTACCATGCCATTAGCAACAAAATTGAGTTGGCAAGATATATATTCAGGGAACTCTAACGAAGGTTTATTATTTTTTAAAAATGGATGAGAAAGAACAGCTGTAAGTCTGCCTTTTAAGAGTTATGCTAAGTTCAAAATAAAATGCTAAAAAGAATTCTGGACTTAAAAAAAAATCAGCCTAGGATAAGAGGAATAACAAAGATATTCCAGGGGTTAGAACATGTGTACTAAGCCAGTTTAAAAAAGGAAACAAATTTTTAAAAAGCACTGTTATAATTGCCAAAACATATCTAATCATTTATTACATTTTATGGGCGCCAAAGAATATTCATGTTACTTCTGTCATCAGTCCAGGAGGAAGGGTAGAGAGACGAGTTAGTACATAGGCACCACAAGTATTTTTAGTCCAGGAGAGAGTAAGTTTGGGAAGAAAATACCCAATGGGCGTACGTAAATGCTTGCTCACTGTGCTTAAAAAACACATCCAAGTTCTATATTTGTACCTATCCACCCCAAAGCTATAACTTACATTATCTACTAACTTTGACTACAACAGGATAGAAGGTCACCATTTTTGAGAGGATTTTCAGGGATGTATCATGTTAGTGCAATTATTAAACATAAACAAACCACATGCACAATTTAAAAAGACATATAATTTGATTAACGAATGGGCTTTGACATTTCACTTAACGACTCTTGCTTTTATACCTAATACTGCTTAGAGCTTCTGGAGGCAGGGCATCAGACTTCCCATGCAAGGTTCTTTTCCTGCAGCACCCTCAACTGCTGACAGGCACACCTCACCCGTGAGACCTGAAAGCAGTACCATGTCTTCAGAGGACATCTGTAGATTCTGTCCTTCAGAAAATTACGGTTTAGTGGCATCAGTTCTGTCTGGCACCAGAGTTCATTTAGTTTGTCTACAACCTATGCTCCCTTTAGGGCTAGTGCAGACACAAACACCAGACAGAGCCCTATGTGAAGTCCCTATTCCTGGCCACCTGCAAGTGCCCCTCTGCCCTCACCACCTGCCTATCAAACAAAGAGAGGAAGCCTTATTGAAACAAACCTCTGAACTATACATTACCATCTCATAATTTGTACAACTAAATTAGGCATGAGAAAGGACATTCTAGTGCCTCAGAAACAGCTCGACTGTAGTTATATATTTATTTCGCAGAAGTCCTAAACCAAGTATTGGCAAACAGAGCTCGGAACATAATGTTTTTAAATTGTAAAACATAAAATTTACCCAACGGCATTAAGTGCATTCATACTGTTGTGTAACTATAACCACCTTCCATCTCCAGAAATCTTCCATTTCCCCAAAATGAAACTCTGTGCCCATTAAACAAGAACTCTGCATTCTCCTGGCAACCATGATCCTACTTTTTGTGTCTATGAATTTGACTATTCTAGGTACCTCATATGAGTGAAATTATATAATATTTGCCCTTTTGTGACTATATTATTTCACTTAGCAGTCTTCAAGGTTCATCCATCTTGTGGCATGTGTTAGAATGTCATTGTTTTCTAAGCCTGAATAATACTTCATTGTATGTACACACCATTTTCTTTATCCATCCATTCATCTATCAATGGACATCTGAGTTGTTTCAACTCAAATCATGAACAATGGCTACTGTAAGTAACGCTGCTTTGAACATGAATGTACAAATATGAGTTCCTACTTTAAATTCTTTGTACCTAAAAGTGGAATTGGTAACTTTATAAATTATATAAAATATCCGTATCTGTTGATAAGTAGAATATATGGTAATTCTGTTTAATTTTTTAAAGTTATATTTAATATTTTCCTAAATTAGCTAGAATGTGTTTTATGAGTAATTATAATTACACTCTCAAAGAAGATCCAAATCATGGACTGGACTATGATTACTTTCAATTTCTTGCTAAATTTCTTTGGTTTGGGGGAAGGAGAGAAGACAAGAATATAAGGTCCTTTAAATGCTGGAAAGGGGTTAAAATAATCAAAGATAAATTACATAAGGATCTGAGCCAATTCTGAGGCTCTTAGTCCGGAGATAAAACCCTAGTAAAATACATTATTTGTTTTTTCTTTTCATGGCCAGAAATAGCTTTCTCCTTGCCAGTCTTGTAGTTTTAATGTGCACTTTACAGGTCACATGCGTCTCTGAAGGCAGGATCCAGGCCTAATTAAGCTTCTGCCTCTGGTTCTGAGCACTAGCCTTGCTTTTAAAGACAGAGAATTTGGCTGTAGGAGAATAAAACGAACTTGAAGATATTTGGTCTTCAGAACAAAACACTCCCATTAGCAAAGTCACTGTAAACTACAGAAACGTCTATAATCAGTTCAGGATAAAACTAGAAATGAGCAAGTGTCCTTGCCCATGTCTTAAAGTTCTGTGGTATAAAGGAGAGTCCTCTATAGCATTATTATATGAATTCTCTATCAGTTTTAAGCTTCATTTTGGGCTGTGCTGAGGTCTTCACAGAGTATTAATCCCTGAAGGGATATGGACTCCTAAATCTAGGAAAGCAACAAAGTTCTTAGTTGACCAAAGAAAACTGAAGCAACCATCCTTATTCAGTTCTTCAGTACACACTGCAATAATGCAGTGACAAAGCTCTCAGAAACCAACAATTTAGATCAAAAACACAGAGAAAACTAAAATCTTTAAAAATGAAGTGTATTATTTGAAGAGAGTAATGGAAAACTTTATTCAAGCATGATCAATCTTAAATTACAGATGCAAATCCAAACTGTTTAGTTTTACCTATGACAAGGTAATACAAAAATGAAAAATTCCTAGCAATATAAATTCTATCATGTTAACTAAGCACACCCAGGTAAGTTCCTAAAGTAAATCCAGTTAAGACAGGTGGTACTTTAAATTTAGTATATTTCACTTCCTCGTTAATAGCTTTAAAAGTAAGTCAACTATTGGAGAGAAAAACACAACAAAAATCTGTATACTGCAATGTCATTTTAAATTACAAAAAAAAAAAGGAAAAGAAAATAATCACATCCACCTTCTTTAGTGCTGAAAATAAAGGAGGATTAACAATAAAACAAACAAAAATATAATACAAGAAAGACAGCAATAACTATCTACATGGTATAATTCTCCAGTGGTGGCATCTCATTATTCATCCCATCAACAAAAATTTTATTTCCTGAAAAAATAATTCTACCTTATTTGGCATAGGAATGAGTTCTCTCAACACTTCTCTTCACAATGTTTATCCCAACTTTTATAACTGATGGGTTCTTGCAACTACTGCTTTAATAAAAAAATTATTAAATTATAATCTATTTCATTTTAATAGTGCATGGCATTAACTTCAATTCCTAGATACTAAAGGAAAATGCTATTTTGGTTAGACACATGAAGAGTATAAACAAACCTCTACTCCAAATCAAATTAATCCACAACCTATATTTATTGCTCCTAGAGGCGAGACACCTCATAAGACTTCAAAAACACGTCCTTTGGAAGTACACTGTTACCTAAACTAAGGATAGGTTCAAGGTATCTGCTGATATTCATAGTAAGATCTACTTCAACTTTCTATCTGCACTGTCAGTAGCCAACAGGGCTAAGAATGCACACCTGTCATTTATACTTTTAATCTTTTCTAAGTTCTACCACTTCAATTAATATCTTGAGTATTCAAACATCAGAGGACACTATTATTAACTTTAAAAAAGATCCTCACCAAAGGATGTATTCAAAGACATATATTTATTGATTTGAGGGAGAGGGAGACAGGAAGAGTAAGAAAGGAACATCGATCAGTTGTTTGCATCCTGCACATGCCATGAACGGGGACTGAACCCTCAACCTAGGTGTATGCCCTGACCAAGGAGGGAAAAGATGAAGATCAAAAACTATGAACCATAAAATGAGAACAAACACAACTATCAATGACTGAACCTAAAAAACAAAAACAAGCTAAGCAAACCACCAGAACAGGAACCGAATCACAGAAACAGAGATCACATGGAGGGTTATCAGTGGGGAGTGGGAGGGGGGAGAAAGGCAGGGAAGGTGCAGGGAATAAGAAGCAAAATTGGTAGATACAAAATAGGGGGAGGTGTTAAGAATAGTATAGGAAATGAAGAAGCCAAAGAACTCATATGTACGACACATGGACATGAACTAAGGTGCGGAATGCTGGTGGGTGGGTGGGTGTGTGTGTGTGTGTGCGCGCGCGTGCAGGGTGGAGGGAAATAAAGGGGAGAAAATAAAGGGACAACTGTAATAGCATAATCAATAAAATATACAAAAAAAAAGCGCAGCCCCCCTTTTCCACTCTTTGCCTCATCTTTAACTGCGATATAGTTTAAACCAGATCAACACTTATATTAATTTTAACTATTATTCTCAAATGCTATCATAATGACTCTTTAGATATGTAGTTTTGTATCAGTGTATGCCACAGAACCTGAAGGGCTGAAAGATCATTAAAGCTACAGAGGCAAACCTTGCTGAAAACACAACTAACCCTCACAAAGATGGAGCTGGAGATGACAGCACCATAGGAAAAAAAGTCAGCCCTGTAGTTAGTTGCTAAAACCATAGCACACACTTAGTTCTGGGGTTTCTAGAAGTTAGAGCGAGGCTGGAAACCTTATTTAAAAAGATTCCAAGATAAAAACAAACCTATTACTTAAGAAGACAACCTCGTATTTCTAAAACCCAAGAGAAGTCTCTCCCTGAAATTCTTTGGGAAAAAAAAAAAGGCAACAAGAAGAGACCAATACACACAGACACTCAACCCACCATAAAACTGGAGGAACGAAAAACGATAAAGGGAAGAACAATACATTATATGGCAGAATACAACTAGACAGAATTCCCAAGTGCATAAAGCAATGGTTTTCCTTACATTTCCTCATACACAGAGCTATTTCCCCCCCTAAACAAAATGGACAACAAAAACAAATCTGTTCAAAGCAGAGGCGCTCTGACGATTAGGGGCACTCCCTGGCTCCTCAGCCTCTGAGACGAGTCTGTTGGAGGGGTGGTGCTGGTCCTTCAGGTGGCTCAACCTTCATTCAGAGAGCTTGCCCAATAAATGGAGAAATACCAAATGTCCTCAGATTTAAGAAGCACCATAAGAAAATGAAAACACGATTTCATGTTAAAAAGAAACAGGCTATGAGGAACTGAGCTATGACTCTGTCCTAACAGCTAGGCTGTTTGCAATGAGCTACCCAGCTGAAGGTGAAAGGTCAGAATCACTATGAGAGGGGACAGGCAGGCCTGGGGAGCAGAAGCTACCGTCTAGATCTCATCACCCACACTTCTAGTCGTTCTTTGCTCGGCCTTTTAGTTAGTTCTCACATTATGTGAACAAAGGCAACATTTAACCCATGATAAACTTTTAGGAGCTGTTCAAGTATCTGTGACATTTCCTCGATCTTTATTTTTGGTTCTTTTTGGACAAGATTTCTTCATGTCCTGACTACTTAACAAAAATTTATTCATAGGAACACAGATTTTATATAAAGAATATCTTAAAAGTTAAAAATCATTGGTATGCAGTATCATCTCCTAACTGAAGGGTAAAAGCATGTACTTAGTTACCAAGAAGACAGTCACTAAGAACATGTTTATTTTCTCAACAGATATTTAATATTAGTTTCCACGTACCAGAAGTTAGATGAAATCGAGTTAATTATTCTAATATTAAAAGAAACAAACATAACAATCTAATTTCTAAAACATAAACCACCTAACATCAGTCCATACTAACTGAGTACATTCTCAAGGGAGCAAAGTAGCAAAACTTTTTTTCTGGAGGGCAACCTGACTATGTCTATCAAAAACATTAAATAAAAACAAAAACCTTCAATGAACCCAAATCTCTATTTATCTACGAGTAATAATCATAGATATCCATTCGGATTTGACCAATAGGAAGTTCTTTGCAGCATGTCTCACAGGTAAGACTTTGCTATAAGTAGGACCGTAATTATGCTTATTGACACAGAAAGGTATAGATGATTTATGAGAAGTCAAGTCGGGCACACCGAACAGTGATACATGTGTTCTTACACACAAACTTACACGTAGAGCATAGTCAGTAAAAAGCTGGCAATGACACACCCTCTTGCCCATTCTCACCTACTGATTCACTCTCTAGTTTCTCAGCTACAAGGTCAATCCATCCTTTTCACCTCCTTCTTGCACACTTACAGATACGGTAGTACAGCTACCAGGTTTTTATTGCTGGAGTAAAACACTTCCAGGCTTGAGCATTTGCTAACCTCTAATGGAGTTTTGTAGGCCATAAGGCTGGTGGTGCAAACCCACCAGGATCCAGCTCTGGCTCACCATGATGATGCCATCTGTGGACCTGGTTCTAAGGAACTATGTGAGAGCCTGTACCAGTTGCACATCAATTCTGCCAACCCTGTGTTTTACTGAAAATAAAAGTTAAATAGGGAAAATACTGGGTTGGCCAAAAAGTTCTGTAGTTTCTTCTGTATGATGGTTCTAGTAGTGCTTAAGTTCCTTCAACTTCATTTGAAACAATTTTGTTAGACTGTATTGTGACAGGTATCATAACAGCGTGCATTAGAAAAAAATGATCAAAATTAGTGAATTTTTGTGCAGCCATTTTAATATTGAAGATGGAAGAAAATATGCAACATTTTCAGCCTATTACGCTTTTTATTTCAAGGAAGGTAAAAACACAACTGAAATGCAAAAAAAGATTTGTGCAGTGTATGGAGAAGGTGTTGTGACTGGCTGGCCTAATGTGTTAAAAGTGGTTTGCAAAGTTTCTTGGTACTACTGACATTTTGGCCAAATAATTCTTTGCTGTAGGGCTATCTTATGCATCGGAAGATTTTTAGCAGTACCCCTGGCCTCCTCCTACTAGAAGTCATAGCGGGAGATAGGCGACATATTTAAAATATCATAATCAGTAGCTACTGGTGAAAATGAAAAATGTTTCTTTTTTTATGGAAAAAACTAAACGGACTTTTTGGCTAATCCAGTTCATAATTAAGAACAGACCTGTCCACAGTTAAAAGGCTGGTTAAAGAGCTAGAAAACTACAAATGACAACTTTTTTTGAACTCCTCAAAGGGCTGTGGTTGCAAGGCAATGAAATGACCTGAAATTCAAGAAAAGACGGGGCATGCGGGCTGTCTCATCTGTGGCAGAGTGCAAGGGTAAGGCTGGGCTTCTAAAAAATGAGTAAGAAGGGATCAGCTAAAATTCTGAAGAACAGCTAATGGCTGAGTGTGGGCTAGAAGGACACGGAAAGTTTACTCATAAGAAAGATGGCACAAGGCAGAGATTAGTCACAAACTTCCTCAGCAATTCAGGCATGAAGGAAGGGGTTTGTCACTTAAATGGGAAATGTTCGAACACTCACTCACCTACTGTGATCTTTCTCTCAGGTCTCTGGGAGAAGGGCAGCAAACCCCACTGAACCATTAAAACTGAGTAAAACTGTGTAAGGAAAGAAAATAAGCCCTTTACCCCTTGGACAGTAGAAAGGATACTGATAAAGGCTCCATCTATAAGGCTGAGGGCACACAGCGCCTAAGACAGAGACAGGATTAGAACAAATAATTCCCCTGTTCCCACCACCCCCCCTTCATCTTCCTACCCCAGCCTATTAAGAACTGAGTGAAAAAAATCAAGAGCAGTCTACTTCTAGGGGAGGGGCAAGACCATGGAGAGAGAAGTCCTCTATAGGTATTGATACAGGCATAGAGAGGAAGTTGAAAGTTGATGGTAGAGCCCAAACATTGAGGGAAAACCTTCCAGTAACCACAGGAAAGCAAAGCCCAAATCCAACCGAATTCCTGATGAAAATGACTTAATCCTCCACAGGAGCTGCTGAAGAAGAGCCATACTCATTTCCAGACATAAATCTTCTTTATCTCAGTCTCTCGTTTTATGTAAGTTATCCAGCATTCAAACAAAAACTATGACATTCAACCAAGAATTCTGTATCTAGCATAACTGTTCCTTGATAATGAAGGAGAAATTAAGACATTCCCAGATAAACAAACAAACAAACAAAATTAGTAGCTAGCTTACTTCCTTTCAAAATAAATACCAAAGGGCATCCTCGGCTAAAATGCAAGCACACTAGATAGTAATTCAAAATCCACATGAAAAAAATAAAGGAACTGGTAATGGTAACTAGATAGGTAATTATAAAAGACAAAGTAAACATATTTTTCCCCACAATACTTTTTCTCTTATCTGATTTAAAAGACAAAAAGCAATAATTATAAATCTGTCTTAATGGGTTTAGTCAAGTAAAGAATGGAATTTATGACAACAACAAAAATAAGCATGAGAGGGAGTGAAGTTATGTAAGAGCAACGTTTTCATATGCTGTTGAAGTTAATTTGGTATTAATCTCACAGCTTCATAGATAAACAACAAAGGAATTAAAATGGTACTTCAGAAAATACATGTTTCTACATGAATGACCGAAGGCAGTAATGGAGTAATGAAGAAAATAAGACATGAGATTTACAGAGCATAAAGAGCAAAATGGCAGACAAATCCTATCGTATCAATAATTATAAACACTCCACGTAAAAACAGAGACTGGCCCTGGCTGGTGTGGCTCAGTAGACTGAGTACTGGCCTGTGAACTGAAAGGTTCAACTGCCTATCAGGACACATACCTGGGTTGTGGACCAGGACCCCTAGTTGGGGGCATGCAAGAGGCGATGAACCGATGTTTCTCTCCCTCTCTTTCTCCTTCCCTTCCCTCTCTAATAATAAATAAATAAAATCTAAAAAAGAAAAAAAAAAAGGTAGAGAGTGGTAGAAAGGATAAAAAGACCTACTTCAACTTTATGCTGCCTATAAGAGAAAACACTACATATGAAGACACAAACAAGTTGAAAGTATGAGACTGGAAAAGATAAATATACTGTGCAAAACAATACCAAAAGAGACCTGCAAAGGCTATACCTCATGAGGCAAAAGAGACTTTAAAACAAAATATTTATTAGAGAAAATGGACATCTTATTGTAATTAAAGTGTCAAATCATCAAGAAGACAATAATTATAAACATCCATGCACCTACCAAGAGAGCCCTAAAATGAAGCAAATCTGATGGAACTGAAAGGAGACACAAACAATTCAACAATAAGAGCTGATGACTTTGACATCCCACTTTCAATATGAATACCGAACTACTAGATAGACTGGACAGAACTAGACAGAAGATCACCAAGGAAACAGAAGACTTGAACAGCACTGTACCCCAACTAGACCTAACAGACATTTATTGGAACAACCCACCCAACAGCATTATGACTTCTGAATAAAATTAAAAATCAAAAACAAAAGAAAATTTGGCAAACCTCCGCATTAAAAAGACATAAAGTTATTAGTCCAAGCATCCACTTTAAGAAAACTGGAAATTAAAAAGTAAATTAAATTCCAAGCAGGTAGAAAAAAGGAAATAAACATGAGAGCAAAAATTAATAAAATACAGACTAGAAAAACAATAGCAAAAATAATAAAACTCAAAAGGTGATTCTTTGAATGAAATCAGTAAGATTGACAAACCTTTTAAGACTGACCAGAAAAAAAAAAAAAGAGAGCACTAAAATTACTATGATCAGGAATGAAAGAAGAGACAGCAGCACCAATACTCTTCTAGAAATACAAATGATTTTAAGGGAATATTATGAATAACTATCTATGTCAACAAATTAGAAAACCTAGACAAAATGGACAAATTCCTGGAAATTACAGAAACTGACTCAGGAAGAAATAGAAAATCTGAATAGATTTATTTATAACAAGCGATTAAATAATTAATAAAAAAACTTCCAACAGTGAAAAGCTGAGGACAAGATGGCTTCACTGGTGAGAAGATTAAAACTCTTTCAAAAAACAGAAGAGAAAGAACGCCTTACTCTTTCTATGATGCCAGTATTACCCTGACACCAAAACCAGACAATGGTATCTATCACATGAAAGGATAGGCAGATATCTCTTATGAATATAGACCCACGGTCATCAACGAAATATTAACAAACTGAATCCAGCAGCATATACAAATATTTTTATCATGTTAAATGGATTTATCCCAGGGGCGGCAAAGTTGGTTCAACATATGAAAACAAATCAATGTAACAAACGACATAAAAAGAACAGGACAAAAATCACATGATCTCAATAAATGCAGGAAAAAAAATATGATAAAATCTAATATGCCTTCATGATACATACACTAAAAAAACTATGTACAGAAAAGACCTTCCTCTACTTGATAAAGGGTATCTGTGAAAAATCCACAGCTGATAAAATACTTACTGAAAAACTGAAAACTTTCTCCTTAAGATCAGAAACAAGACAAAGATGTCTACCATATACACTTCTAATCAATATTGTGCTCGAAGTTCTAGCCAGGGTAACTTTGTAAGAAAATGAAACAAAGGATTAGAATGGAAGAAGTAAACTATTTATAGATGATATAACTGTAAATATAGAAAATCCTTAAGAATTAAGATACATAAACACAGTTATTAAAACTAGTAAGTATGCAAGGTTGCAGGATACAAGAAGAAAATACATAAATCAACTGTGTTTCTATACAGCAGCAATAAGACACTAAAATGAAGAAAACAGCCCTGGGCATTTGTGGCTCAGTTGGCTGGAGCATCGTCTAGCAGTCTAAAACGTCATGGGTTCTAGCACAAACCCAGGCTACAGTGAGTACAGAAGGCAACTGATCAATGTTTCTCACACTGATGTCTCTCTCTCTCTCTCTCTCTCTCTCTGGCCCCCTCCTCTCTCTTTCTCTCCGTAACAGAAATGGGGAGGGGGGGAAGAACCTACTCTGGTAAGGTGAAAAAAGAAATCTACATTTACAATTGTATTGAAAAGATTAAGTATGTAGAATAAATATAACCAAAGAAGTATAATACCTTTACACTGAAAATAACTAAACCTCACTGAAGAAATTACAGACAAATAAATTGATTTTATATCGGAAAACTTAATATTGGTAAAGTAACTAACAGGTCTCCCAAAGTTGATCGATGTAATGTCTATCAGAAACCCAGTTGGTTCTCTACAGAAATGGACAAGCTGATTCTAAAGCTCATTTTGAATTACCAAGAACCCAAAGAGCAAAAAACAATCATGAATAACAAAAACAAAGTGATACTCTTACTTCTCAATTGCAAAACTTACTACAAAGCTACAGTAATCAAAGCAATATGATACTGGCAAGTAGACAGGCATACTGATCAATGGAATAGAACTGAGAATCCAGAAATAAACCCATGTCTATGTCAACTTTTTTGACAAAGGTACGAAGATAATTCAACATAGAAAAGAATACTAATTTTCAGTAAATGGTGTCAGGACAACAAAACACTCATACGCAAAACAATAAAGTTGGATCCCCAATGTATACCATATATAAAAACTAACTAAAACTGGACCAAAGACTTAAATGTAAGTTCAAAATATATAAAACTCTTAGAAAAAGACAGGTATACATCTTTGTGACTTTGGATTAGACTAAGGGTTTCTCAACTATGATACTGAAAGCGCACATGCGTGCGCACACACACAGAAAGAATAAATACATTAGACATCATTAAAATGGAAAGCTTTTTCCTTTAAAAGCCACTATAAAAAAGAAAGTAAAAAGACGACCAACGGAATGTGAGAAAATGTTTGCAAACCACATGTGTTTATAACGGTGTAATATCCAGAATATATAATGAGTTCATACAACTCAACTATAAAAAGACAAAATAACCTAACTTCAAAATGGGCAAAGGACAGACACAGACATGATCTCCAAAGAGATATGCAAATGACAAATAAGCACATGAAAAGCTGCTCAACAGCATCCCTCATTAGAAAAATATAAATCAAAAGGACAATGAAATACCACTTCCCACCCAGTAAGAGGGCTACAATAAAAAGGACAGTTATAATAACCATGACAAGGAAGTGTTGGTGAGAATGTGAAGAACTAGAACTCTACTACATTGCTGGTGGGGATGTAACACGGTACAGATGCTTTGAAAAAGTTCTGCAGTTCCTGAAATACTAAACACTGAGATATTGTATGGCACAGCAATTCCATTCCTACGTATATACATGAGAAATGAAAACCTATGCCCATGCAAAAGCATGTATAAAGATGTTCAGAGTAGCATTATTCATAATAGCTGACCTATGAAAGCCACTCAAATGTCCATCAACTGAGGGATAAAATGTGGTATATCCACACAAAGGAAAATTATTCAGCCAGAGAAAAGGGATGAAGTACTCATTTATGCTGCAACATAGATGAACTTTGAAAACATATATTGAAAATATTATGCCAAGTAAAAGAACAAAGACACAAAATCAATGCATTTGATTTCATTTATATGAACTGTTCAGAATAGGCAAGCCCATAGAGGCAGAAACTTCATCAGTAGTTGCCAGTGGCTGGGAGGAAGGTATAAGATTGATTACTAATAGGAATGGGTTCTTTTTGGAACGACGAAAATGTTCTGTAATTAAATAGTAATGATGAGTGTGTAACTTTGTGAAAATAAAAATCTGAATTGTATATTTTCAAAAGGTGAACGTTATGGCATGTAATTTATATTCCATTTTTTAATGCAAGAAAATAAGCACTTATCAAACACCAGAACCTCAAGACAGTTGTTAATATAAACAATTAATACAAATGTTTCCATTCAACTTATGTAAGGTATCAAAAGATTGAAAAATAGTGAAAATTTGAACTATGTAAATAGACATAACAATGACAAGAAGGGAATATTAAAGGTCACTGTCAATAATAAACTAGAATTTGTACGTATAGCACAATTTTAGTGAAATAAATCCAGCCATACATAAAAAGAGAAAACACTACTATTTTAAGTTGGGTTTATTTCAGTAATGCAAGGTTGACTTGGTATTTGGGGGGTTAAAGGTGGGAGATGGGACTCCATATAATTTACCTGCTTAATGGAATAAAGAAGAAAAAATCTCAATAGGTGCAGATACTTCAATATTCATTCATGATAGAATTTTTGACCCCTCAAATAGAGTGGAACTGCCCACTAGTGATGGTCCCAATTCTTAACTCTTCTTTGTATTCATATCCTTTGCCATGGAAACTTTTACATTTTTCCCCTTTGTGGATTGGCTGACTGTTTCAGCCCTTGAATCTGGAAATAGAGGTTTGAAAGGAACTTCGAATGGGCGCTTTCTCCCTTGTATCTTTGCCACTGTTAGAAGAGTATGATCAGATTCGCTTCCTAGAGGAGGAAAAACACAATCTTGAGTCACCCCAGCCGTTTCAGCTGAGGCCATTTATGAAAAGAACCACACGAGGACTTTAAATATACAACCTTATCTGAAGCAGTAAAGCTCAGGCTCTTGAGTTGGACTGTCTTGCTTTTTCCTCGCTCTGCCACTCTGTGTGCTTGAGCGAGCTGCTTACTTTTCTCATCAACAAATTGGGGTAACAGTAGCTACGTCGCAGAGCTACTCAGTGAATAAATCATTGCTAACTATAAAGCACTCATAATACTCCCTGATGTTCATTAAACACTCAATGGAGACAGGCTATAATTATCACATGCACCATATTTCAGTTTGCACCATGCCCTGAGCTTTTGAATCCGTTACACAGCATCATTATGGTGAAGGATAACTGATACACCTGATACACAGATTACTTTAAAACTCTACAGCAACATTACTCTTAATGAGGAAATCTTAAAATTTTCCCTTCGAGAGGACTGAGACAGCAATGAACAACATGAAAACAAAACTTGTGTCATTTATAATAACACCAAACAAAGTATTTTATGAAACCCCAGGAATCGCTCTAATGAAAGACATGGACGGTCTCTACTCAAAAATTGTAAAATACATTCTAACTGTCAAGGTGCCAGTTCCCCCAACTGATGAGATGGAATGCAATCTCAAAAATCCCAGTAGGTTGCTCTCTGGGGAGTGGAAACTGACAAGCTGACTTTACACTGTACAGAGACATGGAAAGGATCAAGACTAACCAAGGTACTCTTGAAGCGAGGAGGAGGTCTTTCTCTAGCAGATACTAAGGCTTCAAGATACCATAATCAAGACAATGTGAAACTGGCAGAAGGACAGATAAAAGAACAGAATCCAGAATAGACTGACCTGTACACAGATAGTCCCTGGCTTTGTGCCAGAGAAGGCGGTGTAGCAATGATGAAAAGTGGTATAAGACCTGAGTGGTCTAAATGTGAAAGCTTCCAGAAAGGCAACATAAGAGAATGAGTCTGGAGACTACGGAAAGATCTGTTAAACAGCACTAAAAACAAAAGAAAGAAAAAAACTCGAATAAACTAGAGTATATTAAGTTATGAACTTCTGTTCAATCTTGACTCATGTGGCTAAGTGGGTTGGGCGTTGTCCCACAGACCTAAAGGTCGATGGTATGATTCCCAGTCAGTGTACATGCCTGGGTTGCGGACCAGGCCCCCGGTTGGGGAAGTGCAAGAGGCAACCAATCAATGTTTTTCTCATACATTGATGTTTCTCTCCCTGTCCTTCTCCCTCCCTTCCCCTCTCTCTAAAAATAAAAAGAACTTATTTTCATCACAAGACTATCAGAGAATAAAAAGAAAAATCAAGCACATGTTGGGAAAAGGTCTTTGGAACACTTCTGAGAAAGGGCTTGTATCAGACTGCGTAAACTTTGCTGGGTTTGTATTTAGAATATGTATAGAACTTTTACAAATCAGTAACAAACAAGTGAAATACGAACACACACCCTCTTATATAGATGAGATTGCAGTGAAAATATAGAAAGGAGTCTAGGGTATTTTCAGATTGTTAGAGGTGAGTTCCCTAGTTCTACGATATCAAATTATACAATAAAAGAACTTCAGTGACTGCCAGAAGGCTAGACTAGGGATTGGAAGGTCAAAGCCAGGTTGTGGTCTGTCTCTGTGAACCATTTTATTGAAAGACAGCAATACTCATTTATTTACATGCTGTCAGTTGTAACTTTCACACTTCAACAGTAGAGCCGACTAGTTGTAACAGAGACTGGCTTTTTACAGAAAAAAAATGTTCTAATCCCTAGGCTAGACTATCCTCTTATGTCCAGTGTAATGGCCCTACTAAGGAACCAGAGAAGAGAGCATTCCCTAGAAAACCTAAAGGCGATAACTGTTTAGCTAATAGGAATAACTGAAAGCCAAGGATTATTTTTTCAAGTCTAAATTTGCCAGCTGTGCGACCAGACTTTGTTTTCTGTTAAAAGCAAGCAGTATAGCAATGTCATAGAATCACCAAAGCTATCAACTCAGACATAGAATCATGGCTTATATTTTAAAACTTTTAACTTTGAAAGAGATTATGGGACATATTTAAATAAACTGCATTTGCCTGAAAAATAGATGCCTATAATTACCTTTTCTCGATCAAGGCAAGCAAATAAAGTCAAGTGCTAGTAACATTACTAAAGAATGAACCATCTCCAATTCAACAGGTAGTTCAGCAAAATATATTTTGACATGATGCTGTCTGTATTTTGCATTCATGCCTATTTGAGGGACAAGTATAAAGTTCCCGTTAAAAACAATTCCCAGTCTCCTTCCCAGTCCCATAGCAATGATGTTAGCCCTTCTTATCATTTTCTTTTTTAAACCCAGGCTCCCGAGTTGTCCCCCTCTTAACTGTATTTGAAACTTCAAAATGAATATCAAGATCAATAACAAATAAAAGCAATGGTAATTTTAGGAGAGAAATTTACCTTGAAAATCATATAATTCTGACCTCGCTCATATGATATCAGTGTGAATAATAGGTCTGCTTGTTTTCCACCAACTTAAGAAAAAAACAAAACAAAACAACCTGCCTCACAGGACAGCAGGTAGTTTTCAAAATCAAATGTTTTGGGGGCTTCTTCCCATACCACCCCCAACAAGATTCTGATGTTCCCTGGGAGTAAAATATCTTCTATGTTCTCAGAACAAAGAAGACTTATACTATAAATCTTCTCAACAGCTGTTTCTTATATCTCAAGTTTTTTCCACATTATATCTATCTTTGGAACCCTCACCACCTAGATATCCATTCCAACAATCGAATAACATATTGTACCTTTCCAAATCATGCTTTGAAAGAGGCCAGCTTCCTTTTTGTAAACACAAATGTAAGAGAAATCAAATCAGTAATTGCTTATCTATTCATACTAAGAGGCGTGTCATCTCTGAAGGTGCAAATCCACTGCCTGAAAACTGAAACTACTAGCCTTAAAAGAAGCTCTCCCACACTGATTAGAAACTGATCCTTAATAAGGACTTTTAATAAACACAATTCACTGAGGTGGTTCTGAAGCCCACTCTGACTGGGCCTTCGACGTTAAACTGGAAAAGCAAATTTAAGTTTTTATATAAAATACTTTTATATTAAAAGCATACAATCTCAACAATACTTTTAAAACTAGACCAACTTCAAGCTGAGAAGACAGGTGGCCACTGCGCATTTTTACTGGATTCCAAAGGCCCCTCCCAGTACCATAGCCTTTCCCCCTACACATTTCTTCTCAGCAATTTTAAGCCATGCTACAGTTCTGGAAAAGGTTATGTCATTTCTATTTTATAGTTCCCCAAAACCTACCAAATACTGTAGGAAAAGAGAATAGTTATAGTTAAACCCACTGTTCATTCATAAAACAGAGCAGTTTGCTTTTAATTCTCTGTAGTAACAGGAGTTGGACAGAATGCTAAGAGCTTGAAACCAGGAAAATAAAGATAAGCCTTATTCTTGTCCTATTTCCCATCTCATTACTCATTCCCTGGTTCTATGAATGCTAATGCAAGGATTTTGGCCGTGTTAAAAAAATACCATCTCTTGTGGTGCTAGTGTGTTTTTCAAAATTCTTTTGACTTTCAATTTGGCCATCAAAGTCTGGTATGTGTCTATTTCTTGTGTTTCTTACATGCTGCCATTGTCCCAAAAGGATGATGACCCTGAAAAACCCCGATTTTGGGCTTCTAAATCCCACTAATCCTGAGATAAACTGTTTTTCTGAGCTCTTCAACTCTGCACAGCGTAAGGCCCTGATAAATTCTATAGGAGCCAGCAGTATGAAGGCTATGGAAACGCTTCCTGTTTAAGAACTTGAGGCTTTGTCTTTACCCTGGATCCCTCACCCATTCTGTCCCTCCTCCCTCTTTTGTTGCAGACTTGGAATATTTGGCCTCTTACTAATTTCGAGAGAGCCTTCTTTCCGTCTTCATCTACAGGAGGGCAGGTAGGTAGCCAAGTCACCTCTACTTAGTCTGGAGGGCACGGGGGAACTGGTAGCCTTTTCCTTTCAACAACTGGGGAGCAAGCCATCCCAGCCCCAGGCCAGACCATGCAGCCTAGGGTTCCAGCTCTAGGAAAATAAAGCCTCATAATCTCTGGTTGTAAAAAACAGAGGGGTTGGTCAGGTGGAAGAAACTGCCAGTCTCTCAGGAGAGTCCATTAAAAGGGCCTACAGGGTCCTAGAAGGTACACAAACCCACCCACTCAGGGAATCAGCACCAGGGCAGCAGCTAGAAAGAAGGGCACAGGTTGTTTATGAGAATTGAGGAAAGTGACTGAGAATGGGGCGAAAGCTGAGAAAGTGGCATCGCTTCCTCTCTGACCCCACCGCAACAGTGTCCCATCCTGGCTGATACCTAAGGCTCCGCCCTTTTCAAAGTAACAGTTGTGCCCACACAGGAAGTCAAAGCAGCTCTACCTAATACACAGAAACACAGGGAGGCTGCCAAATTGAGGAGGCAAAGAAATATGGCCCAAATGAAAGAACAGATCAAAATTCCAGAACGAGAACTAAGTAATGAGGAGATGGCTGACCTATCAAATGCAGAGTACAAAACACTGGTGGATCAGGATATGCTCAGGGAAATGAATGAGTATGGCCACAAAATAAAGGAAGAAGTGAAGGCTATACAAAATGAATTGAAGAAAAATAAACAGAGAACCAACAGTTCTCTGTCGAAGGGAAGGAAGCTGGGATTCAAATCAATGATTTCAAACAAAAGGAAGAAATAAATATTCACCTACAACACAAAGAATAAACAAAAATTCAAAAAATATGAGGAGAGGTTTAGGACCTTCTGGGACAATTTCAAATGTACCAACATTCAAATCATAGGGGTGCCAAAAGGAGAAGAGGAAGAGCAAGAGCAAGAAACTGAAAACTTATTGGAATAATCAAAAGAAAACTTCCCTAATTTGTCAAAAGAAATAGACATACAAGTCCATGAAACTCGGAGTCCCAAACAAGTTGGACCCAAAGAGGACCACACCAAAGCACATCTTAATTAAAATGCCAGAGGTTAAAGATAAAGAGAGAATCTTAAATGCCTCAGGAGAAAAGAATAGAGTTACCTACAAAGGAGTTCTAATAAGACTGTCCACTGATTTCTCAAAAGAAATGCTCCACACAAGCAGGGACTGGCAAGAAGTATTCAAAGTGATGAAAAGCAAGGACCTACAACCTAGATTACTTTATCCAGCAAAGCTATCCTTTAGAATGGAAGGGCAAATAAAGTGCTTCCCAGACAAGGTAAGCCCTTATTATAAGAAATATTAACGGGTCTCTTTTTCTTTAAGAAAAAGAAGATCAAAACTATAAACAGCAAAATGACAACAAAGTCCCTATCACCAACTGAACCTAAAAAACAAAAACAAGCTAAGCAAACAACTAAACAGCAACAGAATCACAGAAACGGAGATCACATGGAGGGTTATCAGCGGGGAAGTGGAAAACGGAGAATGATGGAAAAAGTATAGGGAATAAGAAACCTAATTGATAGGTATAAAATACACAGTGGTATGTTAAGAATAGCATAAGAAATGGAGAAGCCGAAGAACTTATATGTGCGACCCATGGACATGAACTAAGGGAGGGATTGCTGGAGGGAATGGGGGTGCAGGGCAGAGAGGGGTCAAGGGGAGGGGGAAAAAAGGGACAACTGCAATAACAATCAATAAAATATATTTAATTTAAAAAAGTAGAAAGAGGAAAACAACTCATGGTTTGCTACCAAGACATCATTGTAGAGTAATAATAATAAAAATACCATTAGTGTTAAAAAAAGAAACGTGTAAGCACAAAAAAAGACCAGGTTGGACATAGCCTTGGCTCTGTAAGCCCTTCCTCCAGGTTCAGGCCAACTTGCTAAGTGTTCTTGAAACCATTCATAGTGCATGATGCTGATGGTGGAAAGTCCACGTGCCCCACTGTGCACTTCCTGTGCTGCTGGTTAGGCAAATGTTCTTCCAGTGGTTGTCCTTTACATCTTAGCACAAACTTCTCAGAGGGACAGAGGCTAGCTGGAATCAAGTTCCTGGAGTTTAGGTACAGAAAACCCTCAGGGAGAAAAACCCTCAGTGTAGTCAAATATTTGAATGGCATGTCACCTCACACAAAGTCAGCGCTTAATAAAAGGACTCAATCTTCTGACATCTCTCCACCCAATATCACCACTGACCTTTTTGGGTCTTTTGATGACATGGTTAGTGTCTTTTTATATTATTTGAATAATAAACACTGCATTTTTTGCACATGCCACTTCACTAAAGAGAAAGCTTTAAAATACAGCATTTAAAAAACATTTCTAAAATAATTCTTGATTAAGTAATAAGGAATTGTGTCAATGATTATAACCACATGGAAGAGGTTTTCTTTCACTTATACTCAGTGATCAAGTGTCAAAATGTCAAACAGTTATCTCATGTTTCCACTTCAACCCCTTTACCACAGTGAAAAAAATCCAATCTCCTTATCCTGTCCTTCTAGCATTTTTGGTTCCTTTCTTTAACTAATAGGGTGCTACTCTCACAAGAAGCTCCTGCAGAAGAGATGACCCTCCAGGCCGTATACCAGTGATGATGGCTTGAAGCTATCCGATAAACGAGAAGCAGCCCTGCATACTCCTAGAAGAATGGGTCAGATCAAATTCTCCCAAACCAAAGCCAATTTTTTTCCCCTAATGTCAAGGGGGAAAAGTCTCTAACTTGAAAACGGGCTAAAGAATGCCCATGTCTTATTTCAATGTCATGCTGGTGCACTGTGAGATAGGTCTACCAAGGATTAGGTCATTGTTTAGGGCTATGTACCTTTGTCTGACTTACTGTTTAGCACGGACTAAAACATTTATAACTCTGGAAGGGTAGATATTAATTTTTGAAAACTGATAGAGAAATAAATGAAGAGCATTGCTTAGTGATACAAATAGTGCCTATTCCAGGGAAAAGACAAGATCAAAAGTTAGTTTTATGGTCCTGTAGGACATTAATTAATTCTAGTATTCCTTTGATGCCCATACATATTCAGTCTCTTGAATTTTCTTTGAACCAACCTAACCATCCTTTTGATTCCCTTATTGAGTTAAATATTTGACCTATAGTCATCCTGTACTTGAATGTTTTTACTTTTTGAAAATTATCCTTTGTCAGCCGATGCCCAGTAACATCTGCAAGTTTCAAACTAACAACTGTACATAGTAAGAAATTACATAAAATGGATTTAAAAATTTTTGGAATCCTCCATGAGATTTTTATTTACGTCTAAGATAGGTTTTAGAAACTGCATCCTAAATGACATGGAACTTTGAGGCCTCAAGCTATCATTTAAACAGACACTAAAATAGCTTCAGTTTATGCCTCCAGTCACAAACAAACCCCTTTAAGAAACAGCCCTGTGAACCTCATAGTTATAAAGAAGGTGGTATATATACATTTCATTCACTGAACTAGGCAAAACTTCCGTGATGAGGATCCAGGGCAAAATTTCCTTTCAGATTTTACCACTATGCCTAGCTGTACCTTCACTGAGCTATGAGAGTATGTGTACACTGTGAGCCTGTGTGTGTGATTACTGTAAATGGGATTCACAGGTTCACTCTCTAGATATGCTGCTATACAACCTGAAGCCAAATCTGTGGCCAACCAGCAATTATTTAATGTCAAGGTACACATTCACTACATTATCATACCCCTGGTTTCATACTGTTTTACTTTCTCATTTGTCTTGATGTCTTCACTTGGCAAAAAACTGAACAAAACTATAAGTTGCCTTACAGTATTTACAAATTGCAAATTGCCTTAAATTATTTTTCAGTAAGGTATAATAGGTGTATAAATGATCAGAAACACTCTATTATCACCGCTTGAACCTTTGTTCATGCCCTTCCCCGCAGACGATCTCTACCTGCTGCTGCTTAACAAACCCTCCGAATCCTTCCAGGCCATTGGAGACACCTTTCCCGCTTCATCAAGTTTCCATACATCTCAACCAGATGTGCTCTCTCCTTGAACTTTGGAATAGCTTGTACATGGCTCAGAGGCATTTACACACTGTCTTATGTTAGTTACACCTTCTGTAATTGGCTTCTCCCCACCCAGCAAACACCAGGATGGGGAGAAGAAAAGAGACCATGTGTGTCACTAGTTGGACCTCATGCTATCAGCAAACAATATGCAGTGTGCTTAATTAATCAAATTGAAGGAAGGAAACAAAGTATAAAGGTCATCAAATGCAGAGCATTCAGTTATTAATGAGTACCTCCTTGGCCAGGAACACAGGGAGAAAACCAAGGAGTTGACACTTAGCCTGGAAGAAAGATAAGAACATCAGAACCATCACTTAACGAACCCAAGCAGGTAGTCATTGTTACTTTCCAGGTGTTAAAGATACAGGAGTGAGTAAATACAAATGGAGGCTTATCTGTAACTTATATTATAAGCACACTAAGTGTGAATTAGAATGGTGGATGAATGCTAGAAAGAACAGACATGGTCTTTATTAGATGGGGAGAAAAGAAGTGAGAGAGAAGATTAAGGAAGGCTTCTTGGAGGAAGTGCTATCTGGGTTGAGGCCAGGAGGATAAGGAATTAACCAGACAAAAAAATCGAAGTACACGTGCAAATCTCTGAGAGAATCTGGCAAATTCTAGAAACTGAAGGAAGCCAAGTGCAGCTGAAGCAGAATAAGCAACGAAGGGGCAGTCCTATAGGCTCCTACAGATGTGTAAAAAGGTTGAATTTTATCTCAAGTAAATCAGAAAGTCAAAAAGGAGACTTAAATAGGTCACTAATATATGAAATACACCTACGAAAAACCCCCTTCTGGTGGCTAAGTGAAAAATGGATTAAAAAAGACAATGAAGATGTTAGTTGTTTGGCTAGGTGGTGGTCATGGCACAGGCTGAGGAAACTGACAGGCACAGGTACACTCGGGTGTGGAACAAAGCTTGGTGACAGACTGGGTGGTAAAAAATGAGGTAGAGAGCAAGCATGGACCATCTGTGTCTTTGGTTTCAGCTACTATTGAATAGGTGGAGGTAGTACTCGAAGAGACGGGAAAGACTGGAATGTCCCATTTTCCATACCAGGATGGAGGAGGTCAGTAATTAAACCTGGTGCTTACAATACTCACCATGAAATTTATTACTTTAAAAAGCTTAATTACAAGGACATAAGTAATGACACGATAAATTTATCTTCCCTCTCTTATATACTTGCTACATCTCCCTTTATTAATGGGTTCCTTTGAAAGATTTCCCTTGTTCTTGCCCTGGCTGGTGTGGCTAAGCTGGTTGCAGCATCCTCCCATAAACCAAAAAGGTCGTGGGGGTTCGATTCCTGGTCAGGGAACGTGCCTAGGTTATGGGTTCAGTCCCTGTCAGGGCATGCATGAGAGGCAACGGATTGATGTTTCTCTCTTACATCAGTGTTTCTCTCCTTCTCTCCCCCTCCCTTGCCTTCTCTCCAAAATCAGTAAGTATGTCCTCAGTTGAGGATTTTTTAAGAAAAGATTTCTCTTCTTCTTATGAAACAACAAATGTTTTTATATGAAATGTTTTCAGGTGACAGAGAGTACCACCTCCTGGCTCGGGGCCACCAGGAGTGGTGTGTGTCTGTAATGGTAACTGCTCATGCATACTTTTAACTCTCTACCTCTGTGCATGAGCATGGAAGTTTAAGTCCATTAGCAGTGTAAGCACAGAAGCCTGTGTGCATTAATCAGGTAAGCAGAATCTGGCAAACAACAGAGTATCTACACAGAGAATATGACTATATGACCTGAAAGGTGGCCTCCTAGAGTAAGGACCACAGCATTAATTAAGATGCACAGCATATTGGAGGATTTACGGTGGGTCAAAATGTCAAAGGACAACATGTGGGCTACTGGTAACCCTGTTCAAAAGTAAAGTTTCATTTTCTTGTGAATACAGCGGAGAAAATGAGGAAAGACTGTGATAAACTTGCAGGTCAGGCACTGTCTTGTTAATACAGTAGACCCTTGAACAGAATAGGTTTGAAGTGCACAAGTCCACTTATATATGGATTTTTTCTTTCAGTAAATAAGTAATCTAAATGTGTTTCCTCTTCCTTATGGTTTTCTTAATATTTCTCCTCTCTAGCTTACTGTACTGTAAGAGTAGAGTACCTAATACATATAACATATAAAATGTGTTAACCAATTATTTATGTTATTAGTAAGGCTTCCTATTAGTAGGCTGTTGGTAGGTAAGTTTATGGGGGGGGGACAGTGTCCCTAACCCGCCTACATTGTTCAAGGGTCAATTATGCTTAAGAGCAGATTTTATGCTTAAGAAAACAGACCCTGCAATCTTGGAGAGCCAAGGATGAAAGCCAGCTGATTCACAATTCCAGGGCGCTACCATTCGCAAGGAACTCCAAGGGAAAGAGAAGCCTCTACAGTTTGTGATGCACTGGAGCACAGCAAAGACAGTAGTAAAGCACTGCTCCAGGGGTTCTGATTAGGTACTGTCACTAAGTCATTAGCTTAATCTGTAAAGCTAAAATGCTAAGCAAACTAGACTGAAATTAACTGTCTCCTAAAGCAAATTTCTAAAACATCTAGCATTAGTCTAGATCAGTGATGCTCAAACTAGGCTCCAAGTACAAACTATCACGAGTCTATGAGCTGAACAACAAGTTTTAAATTCTATGCTTTCATCTTAGTGATCAGCTACAAGGACTGACAGGTTTGCCATGTGGCTTTGAGACCCCTTTCCCATGAGGTTCATTCACGCTATTGCCAAGGATCACCTTGAACCTGTAATTCTGAACCTGCCTTCCATAACAATAACTAAGGAGGGACCTACATCCATCTCTGACAGTGGGCCCGGTATTCATAATGTGCAGCCAGGTCTGAGAACCACAGGCAATTTTTAATACAATGTTTTTCCAACTAAGAGGGAAGTATTTTCTCAAGGGTTCTCCAAGTAATTGGCCTTTAGAGGGATCCACACACCATGCACATTTAAGAATGATGGACCATAATCCTCCTGACAGAAGGCAGGGACATTTATGTGTCTTTTCGTTCATGGACACCTAGGAGGGTGGCAGGGAACATAAAACTCTAGGCAGAACCAAACCATAGACTATTCACCTTACAAAGACATGTTGGCTTAAGGTGAGAATCAAATGCTGAAAACCAAGGCATTAAGAGAGAATATGTAATCTAACATACCACTGTATAGATAAAGACAAAAGCCATTCAAAGATCAAGATAGAAATTGACCTCAGCACAACAGACTCGAAATATAAAACAAAAAGGTAAAAGCCACAATTTGCTATTATATAAATACAATATCAATAAAAACCCAGCAATTTTAAGTGCCAGTTTTGAGCATCTAAGACTACTTCAAAACTATACTAGAGTCAAGCAAACTCCAGCAGTTCAACTTTTCTTTCAATTCTTCCACAAATCAAAGAAAGACAACCAAAGTATTGTGGCTTTTTCTGTGTTTTCCAACAGCTCCCCTGTTTTCCATAGCAGGACATCGTGTTGACACAAGGTCCTTCCAGTATTCCAGTTCAGGGGTCAACCATCTGATTTATGAGCCCTGTTTCTAATATGGACTTGTTACACAGTAATGTGTGCCACTACGAAGACTGTGGCAAAGTGCACCCTAGGTGGTCAAGAAAACACAGTGTATAACTTGCTCATTAAATGCATATTAGAAAAAGCCCTTGTGAAAAGTGAATTATTTTGCATGTGGAAAATTTACTGGGGCAACCACTCCTCCCCCAAACAAAACAAAATGAAGATCACATGGAGACCCTTCTTATGCCACTCCTCCTCTTGTCATAAAGCTGGAGCAATTTTGTTCTATCAAATGAGGATTACCTAAAAACTGGAAGCATAGAAGCCAGTCTTGTGATAATAAAAGGAAGAATGTTTTCCACTTTTCCTTTAAAATCTATAAAATAGTTTGAATCCCAGGAGTCAGAAATACTGTATCGAAAGCCATATTCTGTAGATGTCCGATGTTTCAAGGCTGATGTGGGATGTATGGCCTTGATCTTTTCCCTATAGCCTTTGTTGCTGAACATAAGGACACAAAGAGGGCGTGATGCTGGCAGAGCACCATCACAACTCAGGCAACAGAGCAAACAGCGCGATCTTCCATAAACACGTTGATAATGTTTGTATTATGTTTTCAAGGTATTCCTACAACAGCAAAATGTCATTTAACCTTTAGAGGTTATGCCAAGTACAGGAAATAGCTACCAAGGTTTGCTGAAAGCATCATCCAAAGAAAAAACTATAATTGTAACTTTAACATGCAATGCATAATTTAAAACTGTATCACCGAGATGAAATCTAATCTCTATATAGCCATAAAAGTTATCACACACTCACGTGACAAGCAGTTTCGTGCACTGGATAAAATGCAGAATGCTTCATTACCAATATAAAACTTAATTAAAATTATGGGCACACCTCATTTACATATCATGTTAGTATTTGACTTTAAGATTTAATTAGAGCAAAGTTGTTTTTTTTTCCAGTTGTTGTAAGTTTTGAACCACTGTAGAGACACAGGAATTCCCCCAATAATTACAGTTAACACTAGAAATGGTCCTGTGAAACTGGAGACAAGAGGTCTTCATTGTAAGGTGTCCAACACTAAAGCAGCCAGAACTAGGGAAGCAGGGCTTCTAAAGATGAAATGTGATTCCTGTCTCCATATCCTTCAATTCTAACCAAGACAGAGCCCATGGCTTCATTGTTTTAATTGTGCAAAACAAATGACTTCACCCTTTATTACTTCAAAATAATTCAATAGTTCATCCTTTTCCACAGATTGCTTCTAAATACCTTTTCCCAGTATTAGGTATGGCACTGCAGAAAAGGCACTGAAATATTGCTTTCCTTGGTGACAGAACACATTTTTCAAAATCAGCTGAGCAGTTTAAGAGACAACTCAAGTTTGTTGTACGTGAGGAGAGACCAAGACTCACACACCATATTCCAAGTACTCAGACCTGTGACTGACCCTGACATATGGGACACTAAGCCATCAAACACCAAATAAGACAGTCTGGCAACAAGGGCTCCTTAGGGGTTGCAATGTTCTTAATCAAGTCTTTGGAAAGATGGGTTGGAAAGTACAGAACCCAATACATGAACTCATGTTAGTATCCTAGTTATTTAAACCCAATTTCAGTGAGACTACTATACACAATAATTTTTATAATCATATTAATGGGTTTAATGCTTGCTTATCCAACTTTTACTTTTTAAAATTTATTTTTAAAAAGGTTTTATTTATTTATTTATTTTTAGAGAGAGGGGAAAGGAAGGTGAGAAACACTGATGTGAGAGAGAATACACACCCTAACCCGCAGTCGAAAGGGCAATCTTTTGCTTTTCCGGACAGTGCCCAACCAACACCAGTCAGGGCCCAAGTTTTACTTTTGAAATTCAGGAAATGTTTGGGGTTAGGGGTGGGGAAGAGAATGCATCTTGGGCCAGCTAGGGCACTGGTTAACTTCTGAAAGCTGTAACTGAGACAGGGAGGGATTCGTATCGAGGTACACTTGATGACAAAAGGATTAAGGAGATCTGCTAGTAGTTAAATGCCTCTATTTTAGTGGGTGGTATTTGTGACAATTATTTCTCAGTGCAGGGGTGGGGGAGCTGTATACAATACACAAGTGCACTCCACATGGCAAGTATGGTCTTAAGTACAATCTGCAGTCGTAGGATGACATACAGAGTAATTTGTGTCTTTTTTTTTCCCCAGACAGCACACTCCCTTCCCCCTGCCATTCATACATAAATAACAACTTAAACTGCCAGCAGATATTGGAGATGACTGTGATTGAGATAAATGGGTAGAAAAGAGGTTGTTTTAAGGTATTTTGGGAACCTGGTGTGCCTCCATTAAAAACAATTTAGGCACAAACAACTCTTTAGTAATGAAGTACGGAGGGCAGACTGGTGTTATCATAAACGAACCTAATTATAAAGTGTTAGTTTCCTAAGAACAGAAAGGGTGATAGGATTGTGAATGAAGGATGAGTAACAAATCCACTTGCCTTGCAGAGCAAGTAAATAGTTCAGAAAATAACCTGGAGTAAAAAGTACTTTGGTAGTTAGGATTTAAGATGTTTTCTTAATATTTCACATTTTAAATGCATCGGCAGATGCTATTTATGATCCCAGGTTGCAAGGCAATTACATTAGATCTTTATCACTATGGGAAATGGTTATTTACTTTATGAGGTTAATTATTTTTTCATAGAGAGTTTTATCTCATTAGATGTCATCATTTCAGCAAGAGTAGGTCTGCCCAAGGATTAGTTTATTATAATCTCCTTATCGACTATCTGGTGTGCTGCTCTTGCTTTAAGGAATGCTGAACTTTCAATACCATAGTGAGTATACTATGGTTCCATCCATTCTGGACCAGCCCAGCTTTGACTCTGTCAACTACAATGCCATTGAAATGGACCTCTATGGTCAGAAAGAAGGGCACTTTCATGAACACCTGTCCTACCAAGCTATGAGCTTGGAAGTCAGGGCAGTATTTTATTCAGCTCTGAATTCTCAGCATCCACCACAGGGCCTGCCACAAAGTAAATGTTCACTAAGTGTATGATGAAGAGGCTTGAAGTTCCCGAAATTTCTCTGCAGAGGTGGCTGACTGTTGGTGTGTGGCATGGAACATATTCAGCTAGAAATGAAACGCAAGGTTTAAGAGAGACATCGATCAACCTTGCCTCTCACATGCCCCAGTGTGGGATCTGGCCCACAACTCAGGCATGTGCCCTGACTGGGAATTGAACCAGTGACCTTTCGCTTTCGAGATGATGCCTAATCCACTAAGCCACAAGGGTTAGGGCAAAAAGCAAGGTTTAAAACATGCCTTAAAACCACAGGAGAAACTGTTTCAGGAATTTAGAAGTTATCAAAGAGAGTTAATCAGGGGCCAACAACTATGCTTGTAGCCAAGTAAAATGAATCGAGCAGAGATGACTGCAACTGCAGAGGCCAAAACCACAGAGAGTAAGAGTGGTGAGAGGAGCCAAGGGCTCCACTGGAACCAGACTCCTTGGGACAAAGCAAATAGAAGCCGCCTTCTCTCCTTAGCACCCAGATAATGGCAAGCAGCTGTGCACATTTTACAATCAGACAAGTGCTTTTATTGCTGGATTTGTTTGCTGAGGATAAATGAATTCGTTACTAGATTTTGCCCAGATAAAACAATACTGTATTATAAATTTTCAGTAAAATAGTAATTATGAAAAGTCATGTTAAGATGAACCACAAAAGAAAATGCTTTTACTCACCTACCATGGGGCAGGTAATAGAAAAACTAGGATGAAAGTCTTGGGTCTTATTTTCCAGGAGTTCCCTGTACACGAGAGATCCAGCAGTAAAGAGGGCTACGTTAACTCCACTGAAAAGGATGTGTGCAAGCAGAACGGGGGCCTGGGAACAGGAGAAGAAGGTCCCGAAATGCTTAGGCGGGGTGGGGTGGGCAATGGCCCCTGACCCTAGCAGCTGCTCTGATAGCATTCCCTTGATGAGCCAGTGCACCAAACACCCTTCTGTGTACATGTGCCGTGGCAAGCTGTCTTAGAAACTGTGCCAATCAAGGGGTGGCAGAAGATCAGCCACAAAGGCAACTGAAAAGAAAAGCCATCTTGGTCTTAGTGCCATCTTCTTACAAACCTCTGTGCCATGAGAACCAAGTGGAGGAAGAGGCATATAATTAAGCTGAAGCACAAAAGAAAGGTGAGGTAGAACCCTGGCTGGTGTGGCTCAGTGAACTGAGTGCCCTGGGGAAAAGCAGCTAATGAATTCTAGTCCCTTCACTTCTCTCAGCCTAGCATTCTTTATCAGTGTAATGGGCATTCCTTAATAGTACTAGGTGTGGTGACTACCAACAGATGGATATAATGAATCTAATACAATACACGGATACAATAAACACTAGGATTAGATAGGTGGTTGTCATGGGGAGACATAGGAGCACAAGTCTCTGAGGAATGCTGAAATAGGACCAAGAAACTGGTCATATCAGATAGCAACAAGGAGAGTCAGAAAACAAGCCTCAAGAAGCAAGGGCCTTCATATGAAGCTGGAAGTGGTTGCTACTTCCCCCACTGCCAGTCTGGAAGTGCAGATGAGTATTCTCTACTCCAGAGGCTGTGAGGGAAGGAGGTCTGTGGAGCAAGTTTCCCATTTCAGTGGGACAGGAAGGTGAATTGGAAATCCTCTTTCAGGAGGTAGAGAATGATGGAAAATTTGATGAAGATACAGCTATAAATGCTACAGGTGTACTACTAAGTTGGGGGGCAGATTAGAGGTGAGAGGAAGCCAGCTCCACTGGGAAAAATTACAAGAAAAGGCTTCAGATGCAGCAGCTTGAATATAACAACAAGAAAATGTAGTCACACACTGAGGTCATCTCCGTCTCAAAATGACCAAGAGCCCGAGAGTGGAAAGGCTCTACTGCTCTGAAACTGGCAACACGGTAAATAAATCTGGGTGGCAGCCCTAGTTATTATCAACAAAGTTGCCTCCTGGACATATTGTCACACAGCAAAATTATTCACTGATATTTTAAAAAGATTTTCTGCACCATGAATCTACAACTGTTTTCTTCAGTATTTCCAACTCAAAGAATCACATCATCATTCCTTTTGCATGCAAACTCAAAACTTGCCGCAGCTCTTGTTTCCTTGACAACTTCTCCTGACTACCCCCCCAAAATTGTTTTCTTTTCACTTACTCTTTTTTTAAAAGATGGATAATGAAAGTAAAAGTAACAGAAATTCCTTTAGCGACTCATTCATCTCCACAAAAATGTTAATTAAGTACCAATTACACACAACCGACTGGACTAGCCAATGGAGCAGATTCTAAAGGAGAGTAAAATGATTGCCACAGTGCTTTCCCGATACACCACGGATTGTTTGTCCATCCGTTCTGTATCTTTCTCTCCATCTTTTCCACTAGGATTTACTTTCTCAGAGATTCCTCTAGGGAATCAGCTCTCATACCTCCAGTCCAAGTATCCAAGCCACTTTGGTTAAGACTTCTCCAAGCAAAACAAAAGCACCTTGGAGAATTTGACTCCTTAGTGTTTTATTTCAAGAGGTTTCTAATGACCTGAGTTTTTAAGGAGCCCTTCTTCATTTTTAATTAAAAATGTAACTGATCTGCAAGAGCACCCAACTTAGATTCAAAAATAGGAAGTGAAAAGACAAATACAGAGTTCATTCACACGGTGGGGAACATCCAGGGCACAAGTGTGGTGTGAGATGAGAATTACATAGAGTCTGAAAGGTTCACCAAGAAGCTGAAACATGACGTTAATTGGAAGTTCCTGCTATTCAAACTATGAATATTTAGCACTTAGGATATTCTGTAACATAGGAAAGCAGTTATTGTATTTTAATGTACTTAGTAATTTCAGTTTTGTCAAGACTGTTGACAGCAGTTGCTATTTCCATTTCTATTGTTAAGAGCCCTGAATTTCCCTTGGAGAACCACAGTTTGGATGAAGTTTATCTGACCTTGGAACTTCTATAGAAAAGACTAGTTTTGTGCCTGGTTTGCTGAGGGGGTTAGGACACCTGCTCGAATTGCTGACAGCACCTTGCTTCTATGTGGGAAGGGTTTGCATAAATGAAGAAGAGGGTCCAGCAGTGGACAGACAGCCAGAAGATGCCATTTTTGTTTGGTTGTTTAAGCCAATTTGAGTTCAGTTTCACTCACTTGATACAGGATAATAATGTCAACTAATATAGTACTATCAATACTGTTATTTATGCTTATAAAAAGTCCCTTGTCACCAGTTTAATACAGAATAACTAAAAAGAAGTCAGGAGTAGCTTCTAATGTGGACCCTATTCTCCCACCAACTGATGAGTGACTTTTATCAAATCACGTTGCCTTTCATCTACAAAACAAGCATTCTCTGAAAGAGGAAGAAGAATGTTAGAGGAACGTTAGACAAAACAAAGGGAACAGAACAACACCCGAAGATGCAGACTGGATGGCCAACATATATACTTGGTGTCATTGCGCTCATCCCAAAATACAGGATGTCATTAGAGGAATATTCTAGAAGAGATTCCTTCTAGAATCTCTTTGGATTCTAAAAGCCCTGCTACAGATTAGGAATCCAAATTCCTTTTATATTATGAAACTCCAAGTTAATTAAATACACTTTGGTACAGTCAAAACTGAGCAGTAATCACAGAATATGAAGTTTTCTCATTGAACTCTTGTAAATCCCTTAAGGCAGAGATAAAATGACCCTATTCATTTTGACCCCTGGCTTAAAAGTCTCAGTCCTTGAGTGGGTGGTCAGGAAGACCAAAAGTCAATGACCTCTCTGAAATGCTCCCTTTAGTAGTGTGAACACTATAGCTCACACATGAAGACATTAGTGTGGCCCCTGACCAGTGATGACATGCACATTTATGAAGTCACATTTTGAAAAAGTAAAAACTCTCTCCCCATCCAAAAAGGCAAGGGATATATGAAAGGAATTAACAGAAAAATAAATGCAGATATAACCTGTGAATGTAAGATTTTGAATGTTTTAAAATTAAAACAATGAGATACCATTTTTCTACCTTCTCATTTGGCAGACATTTAAAAGCTGACTAAGCCTTCTGGCCAAGACGGAGGCGTAAGTAGATACACTTTGTCTCCTTGCAAAACAAAAAAAAAAGGATATCAACAAATTTTAAAACAAAAAATAATCAGTACTGCCAGATAATCGAACTGTATGGAAGTCTGACAGTCAAGGAGTTAAAGAAGAAACACTCATTCAGGCCAGTAGGCGGGGCGGAGGCGGGCACCTGGGGTGCAGAGGACACAGCAAGGCAGTGGCTGGTGGGCAGGCCATAGTGGGCAAGGCAGTGACTGGCGCCCCGGCGGTCCCACATTTGCGGGCGGATAAGCCAGCAGCAACAACTGGGGAGAGAGACTGTGCAACCCAGGGTTCCCGTGCAGGAAAAGAAAGCCTCAAAGCCTCTCCCAGTAAAAACCTATAGGGGTTGCGGCAGCAGGAGAAACAGCCAGTCTCCCAGGAGAGCTGGTGTGAGAGACCCACAGGGTCCTAGAACATACACAAACCCACCCGCCTGGGAATCAGCACCAGAAGGGCCCAATTTGCTTGTGGGTAGTGGGGGAAGTGACTGAAAGCCAGCCAAGACCCAAGCTAGTGGCAATGCTCCCTCTCAGACCCCTCCCCCACAGTCAGCGCCATAAGGCAGTGACTGGGTTGCCCCACCCTGGCAAATACCTAAGGCTCCACCCCTCACAACATAATAGGCGCACTGAGACCAAAAAAAAAAAAAAAGGGGGGGGGGCCAAAAATGAAAGAACAGATAAAAGCTCCAAAAATAGAATTAAGCCAAGAAGAGATAGCCAACCTAACAGATGCAGAGCTCAAAACACTGGTAATATGGATGCTCACAGAAATGGTGGAGTATGTTCGCAATACGGAGGAAAAAGGGAAGGCTGTGCAAAGTGAAATAAAGAAAAATATACAAGGAAACCAGGACTCAAATCAACGATCTGGAGCAGAAAGAAGAGAGAACATTCGACTAGAACAGAATGAAGAAACAAGAATTCAAAAAAATGAGGAGAGGCTTAGGAACCTCTGGGACAACTTTAAATGTTCCAACATCCCAATCATAGGGGTGCCAGAAGGAGAAGAGGAAGACCAAGAAACTGAAAACTTATTTGAAAAAATAATGAAGGAGAACTTCCCCAATCTGGCAAAGGAAATAGAATTCCAGGAAGTCCAGGAAGCTCACAGTCCCAAAGAAGTTGGACCCAAGGAAGCACACGCATAAGCACATCATGATTATACTACCCAAGATTAAAGATAAGGAGAGAATCTTCAAAGCAGCAAGAGAAAAGGACAGATACCCACAAAGGAGTTCCCATAAGACTGTCAGTTGATTTCTCCAAAGAAACCTTACAGTCAAGAAGGGGCAAGAAATAAGTATTCAAAGTCATGAAAGACAAGGACCTACATTCAAGAATACTCTACCCGGCAAAGCTGTCATCTAGAATGGAAGGGGAGATTAAAGTGCTTCCCAGACAAAGTAAACTTAAAGGAGTTCATAATCAGTAAGCCCTTATTAAACAAAATATTAAGGGGACTAATCTAAGAATTAGATTTAAAAAATATGGACAGTAAAATGACAATCAACTCACATCTATCAACAACTGAACCTAAAAAAACAAAAACAAAAAACAAACTAAGCAAACTGCTAGAACAGAAACAGAATCATAGAAATGGAGATCACAAGGAGGGTTATCAGCAGGGAGGGGGAAGGTGGAGAATGGGGTTAAAGGTACATGGAATAAGAAGCGTAAGTGGTAGGTACAAAAGAGACAGGGGGAGTGTTAAGAATAGCATAAGAAATGGAGAAGCCAAAGAATTGTATGTATGAGTCATGGACATGAACTGAGTGGGGTGTGCTGGTGGGAGGGCATGTGCACGGTAGAGGGGAACAAAGGGAAGAAAAAAAATGGGACAACTGTAATATCATAATCAATAAAATATATTTTAAAAAATAAAAAAATAAAAGTTGATCAAGAATAGGTTAACGGGCACTTACAATGTTACAGCTTGCTTAGAGAACAATTTGGCAGCATCAGTAAAAATCTGAAATCAATTATAGTCTTTGCACTTTACTCTTGTTTACAACAGCAAATCACCAACTAATTCAAATGGTTTAGGAAAAAAATGTACATGCATATATGTATTGTGTGTGTGTAAAAAAAAAATATATATTTTTACACGCACACGGGGGGTGAAAGTAACAGTAAGTAAATGAAACTAAATGTAAACTGGTGAATATGAATAAATAGTATATAGGTTTTTTTCATACTACTCTCAGAACCTCCTCCTAGATTTGAAATTGTATCAAAAAATTAAAAATCGAGTTTAAAATTTCAAAAAAAGTGAGGAAGAGCTTTGAGTCTTAAAATGAAGTCCTCTAAGACATGTTAAATTGAAAAGGCAAATACCATATGAAAGAGGATAAATATATAGAAAAAAGTCTAAAATGGTCATTACTAGCACCTTAATGACAGGACAGAGATGCGGGGAAGTGCGTGCAGGCCCAAATGCCAAAATGCCTGAGAAACACTGACACTAAATCATTGATAGCTATTGTGTGGATATGAAAATATATCCAAGATGTATCATAAAATTTAAAAAAAAGTCAAGTTGTAGAAGTAGATAACAAGTACGAGTCCACTGATATACAGGGTCCAGCACAAATAATGCCCTTTTCATTACAAAATCAAAAGCATATAATTCTGTAACATAACAATATCACATTCAAGCACACCATGACATTTTAGGTGAAATCTTGAAATTAAAGCTATAAATTACTACACCCATATTATTACCCTACGAACCACACTCAAGCAGGCGTTACTTCCGCTGGACCCTGTATTTAAAAGATGTGCATGTTTATCCAATTTATGGAGGAAAAAACTGTTAGTAGTAGTTACCTCTGGTGAGTAGGAGGGGGAAGAGGAAGTATGGTCAGGTGAGTTTGCCTTTCTTTTTCTCTTAAGATGTTTTAATTATTTTAAAATGTTTTCCTGTCACTTAATTTTTTAAATTATTAACATATTCATTAAAACAAATACAAACACAGCATAGATAAAAGATGGTATTTACTAAACTTGATGAGCATCAGAGCCACTGGAGAGCTCGTTAAACAGACTGCTGGGTCCATCTGAGATCCCAGTTCAGGAGGTGTGAGTGCGGCCTAGAAATGACAGGTCCCAGATGCTGCTAGTGCTGTTGGCCTGGGTACCACAGGTATAGGAAAAAAAAAAAAGTGAAGTTAAAGTAAAAACTAAACAATCACAAGGGCTCTGAAGTGGGCTCAATGGGTCAACACTGTTCTGAGTCTTAATCATCCCTGAACAAACCATATAAGCCCTTAAAGTGCAAGAGGAAGGGAAGTCTCTCGGGAGCAGCACTGTACAGGGCTTGGCAGTCAGGCATGGGCTCCTGGGGTCCACACCGGCTCCTTTAAGAGCTTGGCTGGCTTTACTCCCTCAGCTTTTTAGGCCAGTTGAACTTGTTATCACATAATTCGTTTTTACAAAAAACAGATAATAGGACTACAAAAGGCAAACTCGTGCTTCAATAAAAACTATGTCTAATACCTCAGGAAGGCTCTAAAGGTTAAAAGTCATTGTCAAATCAGACAGAAACGAGGAAATGAGAATTAAAAATTCTAGAACTGTGCATTCAGATTAAGTATGAACTTTAAAGAAATCCAAGCCAGAATTAGTAGATGATGCATTACAGGTGTGCTTCACAGAAAACCAAACTCTAATCAATGATCCATATTCTAAGAAAAGAGCTGGGCTCTTGAAGCAAGTGCCAAATGAAAGTACCCCTTTTTAAAGGCGTTGGCTCTACATCAATGAATGGCGAATAACTGCATAAGTTATTCAGTTTTTTCATAAGTTATTTAAGTTTTAAAATAAATACTCCCAGGGTGACCAACTCTTTAACAGACGGCTGCTGCTGGACAAGAATATATTTTCTATGATGTTTTGTGCCTAAAACTGTACTAGAAAATCTAGAGCACCCTCAGGTTCGAGGACCGCCGCTCGCCTCAAGGAGCAAATAAAGAACAATTATGTCTGGGCAAGCTTATCATTCAGCCTGAGACTACCTATTAAATGCTTAGGAAGAAGGTGTACCTGGCTTGTCTAAAAGTTTGTTTACTCTGCTTTGGTTCAAGTTTAGCTTCTGTAATCTTTCTATGTGTAAGTAGATTTGTTCCTTGTAAGATAATACATGTGGAAATCTCTAGCACTGGACCTGCTTGTTATGCACTAAGTGCCAACAAATGTTTCTTGATTTCAAATTTAATTTTTTTTGATCAAGCCCTCATATAAAACACAGTTATACTGCATGGCTTCAAGTGTCCTCTCTTTTCAAGTGGGCGTTTCCTGTTGTGGCCCTGCTGAACAGCTACTGCCTTTGGGCACTAGTCTCCTGACTTCTACCTTTCCTGGGGTGAAGTTCTAATTTCAACACCTAAATGATAAATGGGCCAAGGAGGCCACAAGTGTCCTCCTAGAGGGAGACTGCTAACATGGCACTTCAGTTCCTCCAATTATTAGAGAAATGGGAGAGAGATCATGTTTTATATTCTTATTGAGAGAAATTTATACTCCAGCTCCTCAGAAGGAGGTGAAGTTTTTTTCAAACAAATTCTTCTGGAGCTTCTTTCAATTTAAAGGCTCATGACATGGAAAGTCAGTGGTCATGCCTATTGTGTTTAAGGTATTTTTTCAGTCATCTTACTCATAAATCAATTGGTTTTGACTTAGTATCCAGCAGCCAACCCTATCGAATTAACACTGGTAAGGTTTAAACCTTATTTTTTAAAAACAGATTGTTAATAGCATTTTCTTAAATGTCATACTTGTTGAATGGTGATCAATTACATATTTGAGTTCATGAAAGAATAAAGGAAGATAATCTAGTTTTTAAAAACAACTGTTTTGGTAGGGTAGCTTGTAGGCACCGTGGACAGAACACTTCAGCTGTAGGCTGCAGGACAGCTCTCAGCCAGGAGAAAGAATAGAAAATGCAAAACAACGAAATTATAGAACCTGCGAAACACTTCTCAGAAAGTTACGCCTAAACTACAGCCCTAAAGCAACATACCTCAGCTTGCGGGCACTTGTCCACAATACAACTCAGCCAAGCGTGTCATTGGGGGATTTTAAACAGCTAAATAAGAGCTTTGGACCATGAAGCCTGAGACCAAAACAAAACAAAACAAAACAAACAAACAAAAAACACTATAGCCCATGAAAGGAGAAAGTGAAACAGTGTCAGCCACTTCTGAGTACCTGCATCCTAGGGAAGGAGATTCTCAGCAGTTCTACTTCCTGCAGAGCCCACTGGAAGAAGACCCTCAACACCCTGATGCTGCAGCCCAAGATATGGTTTCTGAGCTCGGGTTGCATGTTCTCACTGGGTACCTATTTGATGTTTGAATTTTAAAATCCTTTACTCTAAGGGACTTTCTGAAAGGGGGGGGGAACCCCCCAAAACAAAAAACCTTTCATATCAAACTTGACTTCCCCAATTCAAAATCTCATTAGGACATTCAAGTCACATATAGTACGTAAAAACAAAAGCTGTTTATATTCCTGTGCCCTCTCTCTGAGAGGACTCTTACCCTCTATTACTTAAGAATAAGAAAAACTAAAGGACTACATTAATATAGTTGTCATTAACGAAGCACCTTGTTTATCTCAATCTATCTCAAACATATTAAACTGCATTTGTTTGAAGATTTAAAGTAAAAAATAAAAATATAAAAGCAATTGTTTCTTTGGTAGAATTTGTTAGTCAAGTCAAAGAACATAGAAGATGGCTGTATCACCTGTTTTAAAATTTCCCATATTTCTAAGTGAAGCAATTTATTCATCTTTTACATTTTTAATTTTTAAAAAAAGATTTTGTTTATTTGTTTCTGGAGAAAGGGAGGGAGAGAAATTATCAATGTGTGGTTGCCTCTTGTGCAGCCCCTCACTGGGGAACTGGCCCACAACCCTGGCATGTATCCTGACTGGGAATTGAACCAGCGACCCTTCGGTTCAAAGGCCAGCTCTCAGTCCACTGAGCCACACCAGCCAGGGCAAATCTTTAATATTTAAAACAGTTAGAAAATAAATACACATATGGTTATTCTATGAAAGTAACAGTGTGTGTGTTAAAATTCTCCAGAAACATTTACTCCTTTGGTTAACACATATTTAAATATCTGTTGCATTTGGTGGCAAAAATATCCCTCATACACGATGAATATTTTAAAGAGATGGTTCATTTCCCATTGACGCCGTATGTGCTTCAATTAATTTTTGAAAAGCTAATTAGTTTTCTTATGCAGCTCTAAAATTAATATGGAACATAAAACCAAACAACTACTTTAAAAATGTTTTTAGTGTGGAAAATAACCTAACACAACTTTAGTACTACACGTCTTCATTCAGGAAAGATACACCCTAAGAGTAAGAGGTTTTCTGGAATGTTTCTGTGCTTCTGGCCCTATACCTTGTCATTTCAATAGATTTTCCCTCCCATTTAGTGTGACCCAGTGATAGGGCTACAAAGACTCATTACCATCCTTGTCTTAAGAGAGCACCTTGTCTTTAGTGAGCACTAGACTCATTCCCTCCATGAACATTTGCAGAGCACCTGCTATGCACAGGTACCACTTTGGACATAGTAAAATTTAGCTCTGGCAAAACAAAAATCTGTTCTTGGAGCTTATACTCCAACTGAGGAAAAAAAGCAACTTCCTGTAAAGGGAAAGGGTGAACAGAAGGCAAAGGCCTTTGGTAGGTGGCTAAATTGTCTAAGACACTACTGGTTGTTGCCACTGTGTTTCTTTCACAAAGGACAACTCCACTGTAGGCTCCTGGAGGTGGAAGTACTGGTTCCTTCTTAATCTGTAAACTGGATTCAGATCATGGCCACCGGGGATGTCATTCACCACTGTCCTAAAAACATTCTTAAGTGGCGACAATGCTTCCTCTCCTGTAAGTGGAGAGTATATAGGGCTCAGGACCAGGATAGAAAAGCAGGCATAAGAGCCTTGGAAACAGTGTTGCTACAACCCCAAATACCTAACTCCACAGCGCAAGATAAAATAATTTAAGATTTCATGCTTAAGGACACTTAGTTTTTTGAAATTGGGAGATTAATAAAACAAGGAAGTCACCAGTTTCTTATTTAAATAGAAGCCAGTACCCTCCTTATATACAAAAACTGAACGCTTTTGCTGAGGGTAGCCAACCCAGCATAAGTGTGATAAAAGAAGAATATGGAAAACTTTAAGGGTCCAAAAAGCTTGGCAAATCATGCCCCCTCCCCCAAAAAGTAGGTACACACAACTTTTGCTGACAATCAAAGGGGAACCACTTATCTTCTAAAGCTTTTTATGTCCCTTTGCCCCCCCCCCCAGCCCCCACAAAATACTGCCCCAGGACTGTGACTTCCTAGAACAGAGTTTAGCAAACTTTTTCTGTAAAGAGTCAGATTATCAAATTTTTTCAGCTTTGCAGGCTATAAGGTCTCTGTCACAATGACTGAACTCTATCCCTATGGCTTCAGAGGGGCCTTATACCGTAACTTAACAAATGATTGTGACTATGTTTCAATAAAACTTTATTTATGAACACAAATTTGAATTTATTTTCATATGCCATGAAATACAAGTCTGCTAATTTTTTCCCCCCCACATACTATAAAAGGTAATAACCTTTCTTAGCTTGTAGGTCCTACAAAAATAAGTGATGCACTGGGTTTGGCCCACAGACTATAGTTTGCCAACCCCTGCCCCAGAGTCAGCCTGGCCTAGTCTTTGTAGCACCAGAACCCAGCAAAGGGCCTGACCCTAAATAATCGATAAAGTAGGTGTTTCTTTGTGTAGGCAGCAACCAATGTTGGAAAAACAACATAACAGAAACTGATGAATGTTCTGATTCCATCTCTCTGCCTTCAGTGCTGCCTGAATATCACACTCTTTCTGGACTTGACTTCCCTCTCTGCATGCTCTTAGATGATTTATAAAGTCTCTTCGACCTCTGAACCTCTATGGTCCGTTGTTCACAACAAGATAAAACTATATGCATGAGCAGGTCAACAATACAAAAGTTAACTCTGTTTATCAGTTCCATGCAAGTTCCCTTATACAGGTGAGGGTGAAACTTTTGGAGGAAAGAGGAGCAGCATTTGAGTAAGTGTGTACCTGAAAATCACAGGGCAAGATGGCAATTTAATATCCAGAGGGAAACCCCATATTTCGGCTTCCCTGTTCACTGCTACACAAGGGCCCAAGCCAAAACTTGTTTGGTGCACCACAGCAAGATGGTTAAGTAGTGTCTTAGATGAATTATTCTCTCTAGAGTAAAACAGTTCCCTCAAACAAATCAACATCATTTCATTTTGTTTTACATTATCTACAAAACTCCAATGAGTTAACTGAGGGAGACGCACGCAGGTTAAGAAGAAAATGACAATCTGCAACATGGAGGGCAAGAAAAGAAGAAGACATAAAAGGACACAGGAACCACTGGCCCTTGTAAAAGGAAGGTTCAGAGTTGACGAGGTGAACAAGGAGCAGAGAAGGCGTGATGCTCCGGGCAAAAGGGATGACAAGAGTGCTGCCTTAAAGAGATAGAGTAATAAAGGTACGGTGAGGGCTGAGCAGAGACATCTAGGAGTACATCTGCTAACTAACGCAACAGTGGTACCATCGGATTGGCAAATGGGGTCTCCTATTCAAGAATGGATGGGAGCTCTCAAAAGGCAGGATGAAGGGAGAGTAATTAGAAAGCTATGGTAGGTAAGCAATCACCAGGGCCTAAAGTGAAGGAGGGCAAGTGGAGCTTACTATCTGAGAAACACGTAATAGAAAGTATATAAAGTGGTGGCTAGCTAGACATGGGAAAGTGGAGGGAAGGAAGCTGTCTATGCAGTTTCCCAGGTGTGCTGTTTTAAGAGATGAGGAGGTCATGGTACAACCAAAACTAGGCTGTAGAATCTGGACACAGGAGTAAAAATAAAATAGAAAACACCACCCATATGGAACGAACGCCTGACTCTGAAAAAGGGGCAATGGGCTCTAAACAGTTAACTATTTAGAGAGAAACAAATCCAGCTCCCAAAGGCTCTACACTACGTAAACCCTCACTGAAAGGCATTTCTGATTATTTAAATGGGTTAGCAAAATTTCATGACTTCTAATCAATACTGATTACACTTAGATTCTTAACATGAGATTCAGTGTCTAACACATGTAACAGTAGGTGGCTTCAGAATGAAACTTCCTGGAAAAAAAAAATACCAACCTCAAACTATTTAGAGTGAGATGCTGTTTAAAGCAAGTCAACATGGTGGTAGTTTGTGGATGGCAAATTAAATAGAGCCCACCAGTGCTGGTTGTTAGAGAAATTCCAAAGGCTTCCAGAAAGGAGCTGGCAAAATTTCTCAAAGGTTACAGTAGCCATCTGTTACAAACAGATTCTGCAGACTCCCTGCTGTCTAGAGTAGGTTAAGACACTTAAGAAAGGAGCACCTACACCCCTTTGAAAAATCACCAGCCATGCTCAGTTAATAGTCCGTGGCTGTTGACACAGATGATGCCCACTGAGCTGCTCACCTGGACACTCACCTTTTCCATTAACGGCTAATCCCGTGGCCATGGCTGCAGTCACGGGGCCAGACACCTGAGGCACTAGTGGGTGTATTCGGGGCCTGCTCCCCATTCTAGCTCGCTCTGCACCAGGGCTCAATAAAGCTCCAACCGGCTTTTCAGCTGCCACTTCTGGTGCCACCGTGTCCTCCTGACCCTGTTCAATGGGGTCCAGTTTCTCAGGGCTCTCACTCTGAAAGCCGTCCACTGTGGTCCTGCTCTTAATGGGACTCTTAGGCACAAGTATCTTTATACCTGATTTTGCTAGGTCCATATTCTTCCGGTTCGAGAGAGATGGAGCTGTGTGTTTCCTGAACTTCTGGCTGGCAGCAAATAACTGACTATTTTTAGATTCGTGGTCTTTGCCAATCACTAGTGATTTAGGAGTGGTCTTAGAAAAGTTGCTGTTGGTGGATCTGGAAATCTGTTTCCTAGCATTGTTTGGAGAGGTCCTATTTGTTCTGGTTAATGTGCTTTCTTTCTGCTTTTCAGTGTGGCGTCTGTTAAAATCATGAATATATTCCTCACAGTTCACAAGATGCTGTTCTGGTTCCCAAGTGTCATCCTCACTGTCATAGCCTTTCCACCGAACCAAATATTCTGTCTTCCCTTTTTTGTTTTTCCTTTTGTCAACGATCCTTTCAACCTGTTTACAAAAGAAAAGAAAATAATATAAACATAATATCTAAGAAATACAAGCTTAATAACAAAACATAAAAACAATAAAAACCACAATAAATAATGAAAATATCTTCTCTTCCCCGAGTCAAATCATCTGAAAATAGAAAAGCAGCAACATTTGTATTTCTGCATTTCCTTGAAATTAAGTCAAACAAAATGCTAAAATTTGAAGCTTAGAGTATATGGATTTGCATTAGGTATTTTTATTTTTAAATTTAAAGGGGGCCCTTTTAAAATTTTTACATTAAACCCTGACCACCGGCAGTTGATATTCAGTCACAAATACTAGTCACCCATAGCCTTTTACCTGGTCATTCTTAGGTTGCCAAGAGCAAGCACTCAAGCAATAAATTTGCTATGGTAAATGCACCAATTTATGAATGGCTGAGAGCCTTCTGCTGTGTGGAACTGACTCAATGAAGAAACATGGTTGGTATCCCCAGTAGCCATTAGAAGTACTTGGTTAAAATTAAAAAGGTCAACAAAAAACAAGGTTTTACTGGTAATAAAATAGTCTAGAATGGTTAGGTTTTTACCTTCAAGTCTTAGTTTTAACTATTTTTATGCTAACATCTTTAAAGGAACATGCTGTTAATCTTTGAATTTGATGACCAATACATCCTATAACAAATTTATAAATCCACATCTTTCCATAAAGTGTTATAATGGTGACAAATTCTACTACTTTAATATTCTACGTATAAATGGGAGATCTTCTATGACTCACATGAACAAAATACATTTGTCATAATGTTTCCCATGTTAGCGAAGAAATACTTAGAATCTCTTGTTACCTCTCCAGTTAACATAAAACCCACTGGCCTTCTTCCCTATACCTTTTAAGTAGAGGACTACAGTCATATGCAGGTCTTTAATTAAGGACACAAAGATTTAAGCCCATCAGTTATCACAAACGTCAATAAATTTCTAGCAAAGTTATACGTTAGGTCAGATGACATACTGGTGTTATTTAGTTCCAAAACAACAGGGGTTAACTGAGTACAGTATATACACTTGGAGAACAGGAGACTATCTCACCCCATCATTTCCCCGACTCTCAACTCCCTCCCCCCGCAAAACTCTCCAGTATATCTTCCTAGGATATAAGAAGTAGAGCCCTTAACTGTAGAAAAGCCTAAGTTAAATCACATTATTGCTCCTGTTGAAAAAGGATTAATGGTAAATAAAGGTCTTTTTTTTTAAATTAGAGAGCACATTTCATGCCTAATAGATCTCCACAGAGTCTGTAAGTAATGTCAGATCTGCATATTCAAGTCCACATAGTCCATAACATAACACGGAGGGCTTTGAAAATGATCCCCCCTTCACCCTACCCTGCTCCTGTGCTTGTGAATAACTATGCATAAGGGCGACAGTAGTTCAAGTAAAAGTTGTACTTCTGGAAAATTCCGTGCGAACCAATTTCATGGCAGAAATAATTTAAAAGTTTTAAATGCAAGGGATAAAGAGACTGCCCCGAGATAAAACTATGTTTAATACTAATTTTCTTTCTAAATTTCCATTCCAGAAACATGAAGTACAGTAAACCAGGGCACCCCATTTTCCCTTCTTCCATTTCCTTAAAGCTGAAGCAGGGGCTCATGAAGCAGGCTGAGTGTCTTTGCCAATACCCCTGGAAACTGCACTTGCCAGTCCCTCACTCCGCTCCTAATCCTGCCCCTTTCAGGAAACCTAAAGGAGGCACAAGGGACCAGCTCAGAGGCTGTGATGGGTACATGTGCTGTGTTTTCTGTATACTCAGTGACCAGACTTTGTTTAGACACTGAAAGATGGCAGTAACAGGAGAAAAATCAGATCCGGGGCTGGCAAGCATAATGTAAAGGGTCACATGGGCCATATGGTCTGCCAGCCACTCGACTCTGCCACTGTAGAATGAAAGCAGCCAATACACACAACACGTAAATGAGATGGCATTAAAAGAAAACAAACTATGGGTACTAAAATTAGGATTCTGTGATTTTCATGTGTCATAAAATATTCTACTTTTGATTTTTAAAAAACTATTCACCACCACCACTACCACCAGAACTCTCTAATATCAACTGCAGACTAAACTGGAGACATGGACCTCCTAACTCCCAATTCAAGGACAAATGCCCATTTCCTCTGAGAGTTTAAACATAAAGTCCTGCTGATTCCTACTCTGAGAAGTTAAAGTAAATTAATCTCCCATAGAAAGGCATCATCTGAATTCAACAAAATGCTTTACTGGCATATTAAAACTAAAATTATTTCCTGAAATTGTAGTGGTGAGGGAGGAAAAACCACAAGACAGGCCCATAAATAAATCTTCAGGTCTTCTGTGTCTTCCTCCTGAGGTCTCCCTCTCTTCCTGCCAATATAACTTTCTGAAAGTACATATGCAGGTATCTACCATTAGTTAGAGTTGCAATGCAAAGAATTTTATACAAAGAACAAAACCTCTTTACAGAAGTATAGAACTGTAGATAATTTCTAAGATTTTAAAAAACCAAGACAAAATGAAGAAAGACATGAAAAATCTCATTCACATTACCTAGGTACTATTTTACAATGTTACCCGCAACCAAATATAGAATAAAATTCTGGCAAATCCAAATAATAACAGCCTTCTGTGGCATAGTAAAACTGACCAAAGTTCTTTTGTTAGAATTACCTACGTAAAGTCAATCTAAAAAACCAAAATGTGAAACAAGTAAAACAAGGCTTTCCTTAACATTACAAAGTCCTAGGATGGATTGCAGAGCAGCGAAATTGAACAAAAAAGGATCATTCCAAAACACCAAACCCATTTTACCTACCTTAGGGCACACTCCAATATCTCTCTAGGCCTAGAAATGTGCTTAAATGTGCTAACAGGGTTGCAGAAGACAGAAAAGAATGGACACAAGGTTTGCTAACACATAAATGTAAATCCATGGAGAAACCCAACCTGGTTAAATTAGCTGAGTAAGAGAAGGAAAAAAGATGACCTCTGTCATTGTTGCAGTTAAAATACCAAATAGCTTGAAAAATAATATCAGGGCATGGTATGTAAATATATTGGCTTACAAGAAAAAGACCAAAGTTGCAAAATCATCACAGCAGGAAAAGTTTGTCACATTGTATATCATCACCAATAACTGTCAGCAGCCCTTCTGGTTGCTAATACTTGCTCAGATTCCTCCGCGAACAGTGGAAGGCAGGCTGCCAGGACAGCTCTGAAACCACAAGCAATGATGAAAGCTTTTCTCAGGTTTGGGTCTTCTACCAATGGCTGGATAATTTGTAACAACAGAGCATCACTATGGAAAATAAATAAAACCCTGCTTGTATCAAAGAATTCTGGTGGACCTTGAAAAGCAATACCTCTTTAGATAAGGAAGATCCGTTTTTCACTAGCCATTTGATAGTTCTGTTACCTATAAAGTACAGGAAAAGTTGCCTTAACTACTAAGAACAGGTTGTTAGCTAGTTTAAAAAAAAAAAAAAGGCAGATAGTTCTACTGCAAAAAATAGAGGAATAATATAAACATAGCTATTTGACAGCACTAGAAAGAAACTAAAAGCCTGAACCCAAGGAGGCTGGACTCTTCATACAATGGAATACACTGCTATGCTCCCTAATCTGCTGGTAGAACTCAGGCAAGAAGAGGAGTCTTACAGGCTTTAGTGTCATAGGGCAGTCAGGAGTTGACAGAGTGGCTAGAAATCTAAGGAGAAGATCACAGACAAGAGGGCCCCACAGAAGGTGGAGCCCCCAAAACATTATCAACTCCTGTAAGTCCTCAGAAGGCTCTTGAACTACACCAGCCTAGAGGAAAGCAACAGTTGGTTATGTTGGGAGTACCCCCAAGTTTGATGATTCACTGGGAAGATTCAAAACGACTCAATACACAGTCCAACTCACGGCTAAGATTTACTACAGTGGATATTAAGCAAAATAAGCGAAGGGGCAACTTACATGGGATTAAGGGGTGGGGGGAATCAGTTGCAAGCTTACATGGGTTCTCTCTCAGTGGAGACACACAGAATGTTTCATTCCTCTGGCACTGAGTTATCACAATGTGGTAATCACAGTGTTGTCTACCAGAGAAGTTCATTAGTGGTTCAGTATCCAGGGTTTTTACTGGGGGTTGGTCACATAGGCACCCTCTACCTAGCATATATCAAAATTTCAGATTTTTGGAAGGAAAGCAGATGTTTAGCACAAACCATACCAATGATCACAGTAGTCAAACTAAAACACACACACACACACACGATACAGAAAACACACACTAGCCAGTGAGTAGAGGACAGAAGGAAAAGATGTTATATATATATACAAGGCCTACAATGGATGAAGGCCAAGAGGAAGCCACTGAAGGTAAAAATTGCAACTCAGAGCTCCATTTCTGAGACGGCAGTGTAAAGAGCTCTCTAGACACATTTCCCAATCAAATAAACAAAGCTGGTGAAACTTTAAAAAAATAATAATAATAAAATTAAAGTTTTTGAAAATTGTCCTAACGCCATGGACCAAATGAGGAAACTTTTATTCAAGAAAATCTACTAATACCTGATAAGAACGGAGAAAGTTTGTGATTTCTGAGCCATGACCCACTTTCTTCTTTGCCCACCCTCCAATTCAGGGTGACAGCAGCTCACTCGGGGTAAGTGCAGCCAAGAATATGGACTCTCTCCCCTCAGCTCCCAATAAAGGTTTATCATGTATCACCTGCAGAGAGAGGCCACCAGTATTCCCTCTCTCCCACTCAAAGTAGAAAAGGCAAAATCCCTGATGAGTTTGACAGAGAGGCCAAGAGCTCCTTTCCTCAAAACCAGTAACCCCTGCTCATAAGGAAGATCTACTCCAGGGGTGACAGGACAAAAATACTAGGGCTTTGACTGCTCTTACCCCAGTTAACTCATTGGGGAGAGATTCAACGCTGGAAGAGGCAAGCTCAGAAGATTAAATGCTATCACGCTTACCTACCTGGTACCCAGACTAGTAGTTCACAGATTTTTGCCTAGGGGAAAGGTTCTCCATAAGAAGAGATGTGATGCTCTTTGACACAGAGTGTGGGGAAGTTTAAACCTAAGGATGCCCTTGAAAATGATAATTAACAGCAAGAGCTAAACCATAGCTCACCTAGATCACCAGGGAGGGCCGGGTAAAGAGATGGCTAAGAAGAGCCTTCCTGGAAAGAAAACAAATTTCAAAGACTGATCTCCAAAACTACCCTTGCCTAAATTTTTTAACACACCTCACAGCAATTTATGTACCGGGCATTGTCAAAAACAACAGAGTAATTAATCAACCAGCTAGGTTTAACACCAAATAAAGCCAGTAGCTTAGAGAGATGACGGAAGGAGTCAGTCAAAGAGGACCCCACTTAAACCACTGGCATCCCAGTGCAACTGGGCACTTACCCACGGCTGGGATCCCTAGGCGTCACATCATAGCTTTATAAAGTAGGGAAAATAGACTAGGGTAGTTTAACCAAGACACAAAACAAACCACCAAGCAAATAACAAAAATAAATGCAGCATCCAGAACTGTAAAACATATAACCTAAAATGTCCAGTTTAAAAAAAAATTACAAGATGTGAAAAGAAACAGGAACAGGTGACCCATACATACAGGGTAAAAAACAGGCAACAGAAACTGCCTGTGAGGGGCAGAGCTACCAGGTATAAAGAAGTTGTTTTTTTTAACTAAGAAAAATAAGAATAAAAGAATTATAATACCATGATTATATGCCAATGATTTAGATAACTTAGAGGAACAAATTCCAAAAGACACAATCTAGTGAAAGTCATTCAAGAAAACCCAAATAGTTCTGTAACAAAGTAAAAGACGAAATCTGTAATCAAAAGCTTCCCACAAAGAAAAGCCAATGGCTTCTTTCACTGGTGAATTATACCTAATTTTTAAAGAAAAATTAATACCAATTATTCTTAAATTCTTCCAATAATTAGAAGAGAGACCACTTCACAACTCTTTGTGGCCAGTATTACCTTATACCAAAATCAAGACATAAGAAAAGAAAGCAAGATCCAAGATCAGCATCTTTTATGAATTATGTACACAAAAAACCCTCAACAAAATATTAGCAAATTAAATCTAGCAAAATATAAAAACAATCCTGACCAAGAAAAATTTATCCCAGAAATGCAAGATTGGTTTAACATGTGAAAAATCAATTAATATACTACATCAACAGAACAAAGTAGGGAAATCACACATCACCACAACAGATGCAGGAAGAGCAATTAAACACTCAACAAATTAGGAATAGAGGGAACTTCCTCAACATGATAAAGGACATCTAGAAAAAACACATAGCTAATACCATACTCAATGGTGAAAAACTGAATCCTCCCCTCACCCCCAAATCAGAAACAGGACTCTATGGAACGTATCAGAGTTCTATCTGGGTAATTAGACAAGAAAAGAAAAAAAGGCATCCAGATTGAAAAGAAGTAAAATTATCTCTGTTTGCAGATGACATGGTCAATATAGAATAAGGTTATGGAGTCAAATAGAAACTATCAGAACTAACAAGTGCAGTAGCATCACAGGCCATGAAAATCAATGTACAAAAATAAATTGCATAATTAGTATACTGCATCAACTGTATATAGTAGCAATGATCAAAACAAACAGGAAATTAAGAAAACTTTTCCACTTATTACAGCATCAAAACGGTATTTAGGAATAACATTCAACTACAAAACACTGTTGAAAGAAATTAAAAACCTAATTAAAATGGAAAGACACTGCATAACCACGGATCAAGAAATGTAACAGTGTTATTATAGTATTTCCCAAATTGACCTAAAGATTCAATGCAATCTATACTAAAATTCCAGCGGACTCTTTTTTTGTAGATATTGGCATGCTACTCCTCAAGTCCATATTGAGTTACAAGGGACTCAGAATAACCTTTCAAAAGAAAAACAACCACCTTTAAAGAGAGCAATAAAGTTGCAGGACTCACATTTATGGATTTCAAAACTTAGTATAAAGTTACAGTAATCAAAACAGTGTGGAACTGGCATAAACACAGACATACACACCAATAGAACAGAATAGAAAGTGCAGACATATACCCTTTCATATAGGGTTCAAATGATTCCATATAAGGGTGCCAAGACCACTCAAAGGAAGAAAGAATCATTATTTTTTTCAACAAAAGATGCTGGCAAAACTGGATATCCACACATAAAAGAATCAAGTTGGACTCTTACTTCAAACCACATACAAAATTCAACTCAAATGGATCAAAGATCTATATGTAAGAGTTAAAACTATAAAACTCACGTAAGTGGATTAAGCAAAGGTTTCTAAGATATTATACCAAAAGCAAAATTAACAACAACAACAACAACAAAGTGATCAAAAACTTAAAAAATTTCTGTTACAAGGAACACCACATAGACAACCCACAGAATGGGGAAAAAATCGTGCTAATTATATTTGACAAGAGGCTTTTACTACTGGGAATACAAAAAGGCTTATGCCAATAATAAAAAGACAAGCCAATTTAACAATGGCAAGTAATCTGAATACACAGTTCCCCAAACATATAGAAATGGCCAATAAGAACATGAAAAGTTGGCTCAACAACATTAGCCATGACAGAAACGCATACCACAACCACAATGAGATACCACTTCATACCCACTAGGATGGCTGTACTAAAATAGATAACAGGCGTTGGCAAATATGTGGAAAAACTGGAATCCTCATATGCTGCTTGCAGCAATGTACAATGGTGCAGCCACTTTGGAAAAGTTAGGTAGATCCTCCAACAGTTAAAGGTAGTTGCCACATGACCCAGCAATTTAACTTTTAGGTATCTACTCAAAAGAAAGAAAACCTTTGTCCTCATCAAAACTTGTATATAAAGCTTTATTTATAGCAGCATTATTCATAAGTCGAAAGGTAGAAATGACCCAAATGTCCATTAACTAATGAATGGATTAACAAAATAGTGTATGTCCATGCGAAGGAATATTATTCAGCCACGAAAGGAAATGAAGTACTGACACATACTAAACAACCTTGATGAATCTTGAAAACATTATGGTAAGTAAAGCCAGTCACAAAAAAATCATATGATTCAGTATTTATGAAATGCCAAGAACAGAAGATTTTAGAGACAGAAAGCAAATTAGTGGTTATTTAGGGAAAGGGGGGTAAAAAGTTGCAAGGAAAGGCAATGGAGGTAGGGGCATAAGCTGGTGATAGGTAATGGGTATGGGTTTTCTTTTCAGGTGATAACAATGTTCTTAAATTGACTTGGTGATGGATATAACAAGGTATAAAGAAGCAGCCAACGAATTGTACAATTTAAATATATGAACTGTTTGGTATGTAAATTAATCTCACAAATAAAAGCTGTAAAGGAAGGCAGAGATAAAATAAACATTTTCAGAAGAGGAGCTGAAAGTTGGTTGGTTTTGTTTTGTTTTTGCAACAAACCTTCAAGAACCATGAAGGATCTGAAATTTTACCTATCTGAAATCTACAACTCAGCTTTCAGTATTTTCATCGATGCTGATAAGACACAAGACTTCTCATCAGAGAAAAAATACTCATAGCAGTAGTAATCGTCTGAGTGTCAGCATTTGACTGTGCTGATTACCCGGGCCCCACAATTCCTACAGGGCAGTATGAAGAGGGCCAGGTGACATGGCTCATGCAGGAGGTTGCATTACAGGAAAGGAACCCTCAGCTTGGGAACTAAATCTCTGTAATGGTCACTTAGCATGCCTGTCTATCATTCAAAACTGTAAGCAAACCTACGCTAAGGTCTGAAGGGAGACACCCAGAACTGTTTGCTCCACTGACATTACTGAAAAGATAATGCAGAACAAATGCAGTCAGAATCACTGCTCCCAAGACATACCAAAATGTAAGAGATCTCTTTAGAATTGCCTCCCAGCAACATCCACACCTTGTTTCCACTATACTGGTTTCTGGAAAATTTCCCTGAGTACACTACTACATCAGCTAATCTGATCAATGTGACCAGAGGCTGGGACCAAATCCATTCAATTAATCTTATACAACATTTAATTAAAGCTATTCAATACTATCAACAGGACTCCAAGCAACAGGCAAGCTTGCCCTAAACCATGCCTTCCAATGTTCTTGACACAGCTGGCCAAACAAATGCCATAAACCATCAGGGTCTATCTCAGAAAGCCAGATGGTTTTCAATGTTAAGTGTCTGACCTGACTTTTCCCCTTGCTCTGGGCCATGTACAAAAAGATACATTAGTAACTGCATAAATTCTGACTTGACCCACAAGAAGGAAATCCAGGGCAATGGTATCATCCGTAAAACCCTGGCCCGTGAGCTGAGGCTTTCAGAGCCCAGGTGTATTCATTGCTCACTTCAGAGAAAGTCAGGGACAAATTTCCTGCCACCTCATCATAGTTGGGCCTGCAGGACGTATATACACAGTAAGGCAATTATCACTCTCGGAACTTGTCCAAAGAAATTGAGATTTGCCTCATTTTGGAGAGATCTCCAGTCTTATAAGGGTTATATAATCTACTGATTGTTCTTCCTTAAACACTTTGAGGGTGTTTCATGACCACCATTAAGGGGCACGCCCCTTAATTCAAGATGTATTAAAGATCTAATTATAAAAGTTAAAAACTATGAAGCTTTTAGGACAAAATATAGGGCATTATCTTTGAGAACTCACGGGCAGGGAAAGGTTCTTTAGGTCATAAAAAACAATAACCATGAAAGAAAATTGATCAGCAAGACTTCATCCAAAAACAGTACTGAAAAAAATTTGTAAACAAGCCAGATTGGAAATACAACGTTTGTCCAGAAAGTTTCCAGCCATGTGATACGAAAGAGAGACATTTATTGGAGATGATATAGGATACAAAAAAAATCATATTAAGGACAATGACACCTCAGTCCCCTTCAAAGTTATGACCTCAAGAAAATCTGGTATATTGGTAGCAGTACGAATCAAATCATTAGCAGCTGCGGCACGACGTTACTTCTGCTCAGGTAGAAGCTGCAGAACCAATTTTGCCATGGCACATTTCATGCCAAGATCCTGCATGAAAACCTCAGACACATTAGTTTTTTGGAATCCCCAGATAAGCTTCTAGTTCTCTCATTGTCAGTCGCTATCTCTGTTGATTGCAGCCTGTACATGTTCAACATTCTGAGGTGTTTTGCTTGTTGCAGGCCTTCCAGAACATGGATCACTTTCAACAGATTCTCGACCATCTTTGAAACGTTTGTGCCACACTTTTATTTGCACTGCACTCATTGCATTGTCCCCGAAAAAAGCCTTCTAAATCACCCGAATAGTTTTTGGAGGAATGAGCGAGCTTAACGCAAAATTTGATGAAGATCTGTTACTCTACTCAGTCATATTGAATGTGAAGGCCACGTAGTACACATTCTCACTCAGTGGCGTCTATGGGCCCCATTGACTAGTACAGAGAAGTCATCATTTTTCGCGCATGCTCATTCCAATCCACTCGTCTTGGCTGGCAGGTTACATGTTGTTCTCATTAATATAATGAGAACAACAGTTCTCATTATATTAATGATGTTTGGAGTTTTCCTAGACATACCTCATAATATACATAAAAAACATCTCCAGCCCTGGCTGGTGTGGCTCAGTGGATTGAGTGCGGGCCTGTGAACCAAAGGGTTGCTGATTCGATCCCCAGTCAGGGCACATGCCTGGTTGTGGGCCAACTGGGGGTGCATGAGAGGCAATCACACATTGATATTTCTCCCTCTCTAAAAATAAATAAATAAATAAAATCTTTTTTAAAAATGTCCAAAGACTGGTCCCTAAGACTAATAAGTAATGCCTAGAATTCAGTACTGAAAAGACCACATATATTTTATAAGTAGGCAAAATGAGCATAGATTCCCAAAAGTTATGAATGCCCAGTAAACATATTTAAAAATGAGGAACATCACCATTTATGAAGCAAATGCAAATTAAAAACCAATGAGATACTACACATCGATTAGGATGGCTAAAATGAAATACTACTAATGGTGAGCATGTGGGATATTCAGACACAAGCTGGTAGAATTTTTTAAATGGTAGAGCCACTAGGCTAAAAGGTCTGATAGCATTTTATAAAACTTAACAAATACCAACCGTATGACCCAGCAAATCCAATCCTAATTACTCACCCAAAAGGAACAAAAACATATGTCTACAAAAAGACTTGTATAAAACCCTTTATAGCCACTTTGTTCCTAATGATCCAAACTACAAATCACCTATTTCCAGCAAGTGACAAACTGTGGTGTATATGTATACGATGCTATCCAATAACAAAAAGAAATTGGTGACTCATGCAAGAACATGGCTGAGTTTCAAATGCACTACACTCGATGAAAAAAGAAACTCAAAAGAATACTTAGTGTATTATTCAGTTTAAATAAAAATGATTGAACAAGCAAAAAAGGAGAAAAAAACACCCTGTCCTTCAAAAACAAGAACAAAGGGGGTTGGGTAGGGAATTGATTGGGAAGGGGAATCAGTGAAATTTCTGGGGCGATAGAGTTCTAGCTTAATAGCTTTTTGGTTGTACAAGTATACACCTTCTTTAAGGTCAGCAATTGGTTTAATATTCAAGAGGTGTGCATTGCATTGTTAGAAAATTTTACATCAAAAGAAAAATGTTATCAGAAATATGGACTAGATAATAAAATGCATGTTAAATGAAGATTTTTACGGGGAAGTATACTGATGTCAGCATTTACTTTAAAAACTGTCAACAAGTAAGATGGTTTGGTGAATGGAGAGTGGAATAAACAGTAATATATTCATGGAAGAATAAAATGTACTGGGCAGATGAATGTTAACTATAAAATTCTTCCCATTTGGTGTTTACATTTTTTCACAATTAATAAATTGGGAAAAAAATCAATATTCATTTTTTATTAAAAACACTAAAATATAGGAATCTACAAGCTACTTCTATGGAAACTAAGTGAATTCAGTAAAGTCACAAAATTAAAATTTTAAGACAAGCAAAACCCAAATAAACAAAAGAAGGAAATGGTTAAGATCGGAATGGGAATAAACAATAGAAATTAGAACTAAAAAAACAATAGAAAAGATCAATAAAACTAAGAGCTAGTTCTTTGAAAAGACAAGACAAACCTCAAGCCAAGCTCATCAAGAAAGAAAAGAGAGGACTCAAATAAAAACACCATAAATGAAAAAGTTACAACCAACACCACAGAAATTCAAAGAATCATTAAAGAATACAGCAAACAATTAGGAAGGGGGACCTATAAAAAACTGGAATTTAGCCCTGGCCAGTGTAGCTGAGTGGATTGAGTGCAGGCCTACAAACCAAAGGGTCGCTGGTTTGATTCCCAGTCAGGGCACATACCTGGGTTGTGGGCCAGGTCCCCAGTAGGAGGCATGCAAGCAGCAACCACACATTGATGTTTCTCTCCCTCTCTTTCTCCTTCCCTTCCCCTCTCTAAAAATAAATAAAATCTTTAGAGAAAAAAAAACACTGGAATTTATAAAAAATTGTGTATTTTACTCTTACATTTTTAAACTTCTATTACCTTCAAAGAGCTCTCCATTTGATGCAATAGCTATCAAGATGTTTTTTTCCACTGGTCAAAACAGTTTTGAAACTCAGGAATTTTGATTTTTTTAGTGCTTCTCAAATTTTTTGTTTTACTTCTTCCTCATCGGTAAAACATTTCTCTTAGGGGAATTTTTTCATCCAGGGAAACAAAAAATAGACAATCTGGGGTCAGATCAGGTGAATAAGGAGGGTGGGGCATGTAGGTCATGCTGTTTTTGGTAAAAAGCTGAACACGCAGCGCAGTGTGGGCAGGTGTGCTTGTAAATCATCCACTGTGGAATGGGCAAATGCGTTGAAAGGGTCTTCAAAAATAATTCACTAGAGCCAAATGCAGCCTCTCACAACAACATCTGCTGGTACACTGATACAGATGGGTCCCCAGAACATTCATCTAGTGGGGGAAGCCTGTACTACAAGGGGCCCTTCCTTCAGAAGTAATTTCAGTTTTTTGGGTCCTAACAACAGAAAAATTAGACAATATACCAACAAATTAGACAATACAGAAAAAAAAATTGATAAATTTCTAGAAGTATATAACCTTCTAAGGCTGAACCTGAGAGAAATATAAAATCAGAACAATTACTAGCAATGAAATGGAATCAGTAACTGAAAAACTCCCAACAAATAAAAGTCCAGGACCAGACACCTTCAGAACCAAACTTACCAAACATTCAAAGAAGAGTACCTACAATTCTTAAACTATTGGTATTTAAAAAACAAACAAACAAAAAACGGGAGAGGAAGGAATGCTTGCAAACTTACTTTTTGAAGCTGGCATTAGTCTGACCAAAGCCAGACAGACACTTCCAAAAAAAGAAAATGACTGGCCAATATCCTTGATGAATATAAACGCAAAAATTCCCAAATAAATATTAGCGAACCTAATTCAACAATACATTAAAAGGATTATAGGCTATTACCAAGGGGGATTTGTCCCAGGGATGCAAAGATAGTTTAACATCCAAAACTCATTCAACACGATACATTAACAAAAGGAAGTATAAAAGCCATATGATGATCTCAATATGCATCTGACAAAATTCAAAATCCTTTTATGATAAAAGTTATCAACAAAATCGCTTTTCAGGGAACAACCCTCCATAACCTCACACTATGGGAGTTACCATTTTGGAACAGAAAGGGGTTACATTAAAGCCAGGGTCATCTGTAGAAGAATGCCATTTAAAGTAAATAGCAAGTGATACCTACCTACTGATAATTCCTTTGGCAGTATGCTTCTTTATGGGTAAAACTGACTTTTCTTATCCAAGAAGAACAAGGAATCATTTGACTCTAAAGTAGACCATCTGAAAAAATTTCATACTCAAACCAACAGACACTGCCTAGCTGAGAACAGCCTGGTCTTCAGCCAGCACCAAATTAAAGCAGAGCTGCAACAGATAATGTCAAGATTACTGCCACAGAACTTCTCTTTAAAGCTATAAATGATCAACAGTCAATGAATTACAAACTAAGGATGAGTCAATTAAATAACTTATGAAGTGAAAGCTGTATAGTTAAGCACAATGCCTGAGAGAAGTCTTCAAATGTATTAACTGACCTGTCCACATAGGTAAAAAAGTTTAAGATCTTTATTAGAGCGTGTTAATAGCTCTAAGCTTGGTTGCAGGAAATATTATTTTAATGGATATAATACTTATTATTTACTATAGATTTTACATTTATATGGTTGGAATAAAAATTATTCGGGTAACTGTAAACAGGCAGAGCTGATGCCTAGATCATGGGCATGGGAAAAAGGCCTACTTTATTGGCTTAAAACAAAATCACAGTAAACCACAACCCCTTCCTACACACACTTACCACAAGACATATTTCTTTCAAAGCTAAGATACGTACAGGCTATACTAGGGGATCGGAGATAATTACAGGGAAGGGGGCTTTTTACTTTTCACCCATAGTGTTTTGTTTGTTAAACATGAATTGTTAAAGCAACAACAAAACAGACCAGGTCCACACAGAGACTTGCCTGGTAACTCAGGGAGGCCTATCCAGTGCTCTGATAGTTATTTTTGTTTCCGGTTCCTAGGGGTTCCCTTGCTTTCTGTGATTTAATAAAGAATATACATTTTGTGTTGGCTGTTGGATTTCAAGGAGATGCTTAAGGTAAACAGACTCATGCACCTTGTAAACCAGACGCTTACAGATTTTTTGGGTGGAATAGAATTGCTTGGGGACAAATAAGCACCAGGGAGCCACTCTGTATTGAGCACATTTAAAGAGACAGATATAGAACAGCACAAACCCAACTCAACATAGCAGTTTTCAAGGGCATCAGAAAGCACACTCTTTCTATCTACTTTCTTTAAAGAGCAATTCCATAAAATTAAAATACCTTCAATGAAATACAGAAGTAGTTTTACTAATGAACACATAATCTTGGACATCATGTTTTGCAAAGCAGAGATTATGTCTTAAGATGTAGGTTTATATTTCCTATCCTACAAGTCTCTTCCTACTAGTTGAGAAAAGGTGGGCTGGGATGCTCTGTCCCCCTTAATCCTCAAAGGAATACGATGCAGGGAAGTGGAGCTCACATATGGCTAAGGTCTGGGCAACAGTCCCATCTGTGTCATGTGGGTGATGACAAAAACCACTTAGGGATGGGTGACCAACCTTCGATAAGGAGTCCTGGGGCTAGCCACTAGCCTGGCCCTGGCGACAACTATACCAGGCCCTCCCCATTTGCACCATATTAGTGCCTTTAGGTCTGGGTAAACATCTTATAGGATGTTAAGCAAAGCATTACTGTATAAGCCATAGATACAACTAGAAAGAGTATATATGTGATTCCATACATTTTGCTCATAACATTACATTTTCCATTGACATTTATGTTTTCATTGTTTTGTATTTTTAGGTCCTCTGCATCAGAGAAATAAATAACTGCTGTTAATGAATTAATTCCACTCCATATACAATTCTGATTATTGATAGCAAGCTCTAACTGGAAATTCATCACCCATACGCTAAACACCTGCATGTTATAGTATCATGAGCCTTTAAGATAAGCTCCAACAGTTGTTGCAGCACAGGAAGAGAGAAGTACGGTGCAGAAGAGTGGCAATAATAATCCGATGTATTAACACGTGTGTAATAAAGCTGCCGTTCAAAAGAAAAAGTAGTAAACTTGTACTAAGATTCTCATAAATTTTATTTGTGTCTACAAGAGCCATATTATCAGTCTGGCCCTCAGACAATCATTCAGAACTTTAGTTTACTACCTGAACTCACAATGCAAAGTGCTGAGGAATAAGGATCAGAGACAGAAAGCATGGGCTTGGCAAACAAGATACCCTTTTTTTCCCTTTTTATTGAATTTCTTGGGTAACACTGGTTTACAAAATTACACAGGTTTCAGGTGCACAATTCTATATAACCTTTTATTCAGCAAACACCTCACTTAAATATTGAAAAGCTCTCTGTAAATAGGGGCATCTAGAAAAACAAAACTATCTCCTAATAAGGCAGAGTCCCCCCAAAAATGCAAGCTTCCAGAACTAGCACTAAATAATTTAATTATCTAATAAAAAGATCCAGAGTAACACTGTCTTTTTATGTAACAGTCACAGATAAGGCAGCCACCATTAAATCAATCTTCCCATGCCCTGGCTGATGTGGCTCAGTGGGTTGAGCACCACCCTCTCAACTGAGGGGTCAGTGGTTCAGTTCCTGGTCAGGGCACATGCCTGGGTTGTGGGCCCGGTCCTTAGTTGGAGGTGTGCAAGAGGCAGCTGATCAATGTTTCTCTCTCTTTCTTCCCTTTGCCCTAAAAAAATAAATACCATCTTTAAAAAAGAAATCTTCCCTTGCAGAGAGAATGAGTGGTGAGGTTAAGGAGCAGAAAGAAAAAGCTGGAGACTAACACACTGGCTCTGCCAGGGGACCATGACAGGTATATAGCTGTACCAATATCCTCATCTACAAAGCAAGGGCAACCAACTGGAGGCGTTGAGGAGGTTAAATGAACTCTATTCGAAATTAAGCAATGCCACACATGACAGCAATTACCAAAGTGAGTATTATCAGAAAAATGACTGCAAGTAGAACACAGCTTACAGAACTGAGCTCACATTTGCAATAAAATTACCCGGTAGCTATAGTCCACAGAACACGCCTTTAAATTGTGTGACTTCTATTATGTGACTCACTGAAAACATCACAAAATAGAACTCATTAAGGAAAGAATAGTAAGACACTGACCAGCCACCAAACCAAACCAAAACCACAGCATGAACATTTAAAGAAATAACATCAGTAAAATATGTACAAATATACTCTAACTCTAGTACTACCCTAAAAGTACTCTAACAAATGAATCACTAGTGACTAAGCCCAGAATGATCCAAGGACATAGCAGGTAACTGGCACTTAACATGCTATTTATGTGGTAGGTAATCAACATTTACCAAGTACTTATTTAGCAATCACTGTTTTAAGTTCTTTATATATGTTAGTACATTTAATTCCTGCAAAACCCTATGAGATAAATTATATTTATCACAATGTTTTTACAGAGGAAATGAGGCAGTTCTAGTTGAAACCTGTACAGTCTAATTCCAAAGAGTATACGTTCTACTTTCATGCTGATGGCCTTTTAAATGTTAAGTCTATATACAAATATTCAAAGATTCCAAATATCTTTGAATTTTTTTTTAAAGGGAAGGTCACAGAAAAACATGCATGACATGCATGACATGTATACACAAAGGGGTAAATTCCACAGACAGAGGCTGGCCAGGCCTGAGGTTCACCCCACCAGGCAGTCTCTATGTGACCTCGGCTGGCTACTAAGGCTCTACAGCTTAACAGCTGGGTAACAGTGGTACCTACCCTTGGAGGGTTGCTGTGAGCAGTAACTGGTATGTGTAGACATAGAGCATTTCATTGACTGTCACCTAAAGAAACTTACTGTATTCTGCCACGTATAATGTGTTCTCATACATAATGTGCACCCATGTTTTTGGCCCAAACTATCAGGGGAAAAAATTTTTCATTTTAATTTTTCAATTCAAGTATTTATTTGTATTTAGATATTTGTTTTTTTTGTATTATAAGGAAATTTTAGCATTTACTTTTGAACATATTATGATACAAGAAATTTTACGTAACAAATAATTAAACACAAGAATACAAGGTACAAGAAATTTTAAAAACAATTAAAAACATTTATATAGATACAGATTTAGTACTACTCATTTATAGTATGCATCCTTATTTTTCCCCTCAAAAAGTTGGGCAAAAAGTATGTATTATACATGGCAAAATACGGTAATTTGTTATCCATTATTACATATAAATAAGGAGATAACTGGGAAAGATCAAGAAAACAAACAGAGGTGCAGGTCTGACCCTTAGATTTTACATGAGTTTCCCCATCCTTGATGTAACTTACTGTACTGCTTGAATTTTCTATGTTAAGCATGTTATTTTTGAAGTCCAAAAATCAAAGCTCCTTTTATTTGAGGGAAGGAGGGAGAAATAAGTCTCACTTTAGATAAAAAGCATATTTTGAAAATACAAAGTGAATGAATGAGGGTTGAAGTTTTTGCGTTAAAAATATAGCACAATTCTGAAGGGTAAAGAATGCAAGGAGCCTTGAGCTAGTGCAACTCGTAAGAATAAGTAAATGGGACGAGCCAATTCATGAAGTTGACAAATCTTTAGATTGAATGGATACAAATCTGCATCCCTAAATTATGCTATTTCACCAGAGAGGTGGTCTTTCTCCTAAACACACGATGAGAAGTTGTCAAAAAAAAAAAAGCTGACTGAACTTCTTTAGAAAAGAGTTCAAAGGGAAGCAGCAAACATCAGAATCCCTGTAAAGATGAAGGGCTTGGGACAAGGCTTAATTCAACAGGATTTTTTTAAAAGCAAAAGAAAAAAAAATTCTTTAATCCAATGACAGGTTTTATTGAAACAGATAAAAGGAATCAATAAAAAAAGTAAAACTGTGATAAAAAATCATCACAAGACTTGCCAATCAGGACTTTCAGAAAGCACTCATGCATATCAAACAGGCAAAAACATTTCTAAACATGCTAACCTCATTTAAAGGGACTTCAAGGGCCAACAAAGCTGCAAAGGGAGAGTTACCAAGTGGAGTCCGTTAAAAGTCCCCTGGACCTATTTTTCAGGAATGTTCAGCTAGTTTAGCTCCAAGCAGAGAAGTCTTCCCTTAGAGTAACATTTACAAGTGCTTTTATTGTTTTTATTTTTTGCATTTTATTACAGCAGCTTTTAAATACTTAATCTCACACGTGACATTATTTTATACTGATAAAAATGTTTTCATGATAAATTTGGATACTTCTTAGATACCACTGGGGAGGAAGACATTTTTTAGTACAAAATCTCATTTCTCAAGTTCTAGAGATGGACAGTGGTGATAGTTGCACAACACTGTAAATGTACTTAATGTCACTCAACTATACACAGAAAAATGGTTAAGATGGCAAATTTTGTTTAATGTATATGTTTGCCATAATTTTTAAAATTGTCTTTGTCTCTGGAAAAGCTCATGTAGTATTATAAGGAGGTGGACAGAGGTGTTTTTCTGTTAAGTTCATTTTTCTCTCAACTCAATGAACTTCTCCTGGGTGGCTGAGAAAGAACTGCAAGACTTTAGCCCCACATTAAACCATATAGGATTGCCATGGGCAAAAAAACATATCTGTACTTATCAAAAGGTTTGGGGTTTCTTTTTCAAACTATAATAAGATGAGGAAATGTCTGAAAATTATCAATTAAAGAACCTATTATCTTCTTGACCTTTCCAGCTGGGTATAAAAGGCATCATAAATTTTCATCTGCCCCTAACTGAGCTCCTGATGCCCTGCAACCCCCAACCTACCCTGGCAGCCTTCCCCATCCTGGTTCCCAACTCAGTCACCAACTCGTCTCCTCGTTGGTGCCACCCTCAGTGCTTTTCTTTCTCTCACATCCATACTGTCTTTCCAGAATCCAAGAACCTCTCGATGTTCCCAAAACAAACATCCTGGTCCATGTCACCACCTATCTCCTTGCTTCTTCTCTGGACACTCTCAGGTTATACCCACTGAAGATTCAGCAAGGACTGTCACCAGATGCTAAATTCGCATGTTTAAATGTTAACAGAAACAGGTTTTCCGCCTGGTGCCACATGCTGCCCTACCACGTTATCTACAGAGATCAGATTGGAATACATCCCTTTCACAATAAAGGCACCAGCAGCCAAGCCACCGAACCTCATTTCAATTGCTGACTGGTAGTTTCAGCACCCTCTGCCCAAGTATCAGATTATCTCCCCAATCTGACTGGCAGTGTCTCATGGTTAAATATGAAGAATGATGGCTACATGCTTCTATTGAAACAAGGCTAAGAGATCCTGAATACACGCACAGCCTCATTCTTAGGTCTGTCAGTGTCAGTGATTTCCCAGAAAAATTCTAAACAAGAGGCCAGTGCATGCAATGCATTTTTAAAGACAGTCAAGAGTTAAGCGGGAATTATTGCCCTGTTGAGGGGGAGGGGCTGTACACACAAAAGATATCTAACTTCTCAAAGTCCCCTTAAATCTTACCTCCCACAGTGAAGACAATGCAGAGGTTCACTCCTAACCCACAGGGAGAACTAAACTTTTCCAAGAGCAGAGACTCTCCAATGTGGTAAACTGTTCGTGTTTCTTCTAGGAAAAACCTTCAGCTACATCGGTAGTGATAGCTAATAAGAAGCAAGCATTTCATATATCTAAGTGCCAAGCATTGGGTTAAGTCTTCAATACCTAAGTTTGAGTCCTCTTGAGTCCCACAGTCCTCTTATATCCAGTACATAGGTAAGAAAACTAAAGGTACCAAGAAGGTGAATGACTTGCTGAAGGGCAAGAAATCAGAAACAGAGCTCTCATGCGGAGGGTGCAAATTTCTAACAAATATGATGTGCTCTTGCTATGAAAGTGAAGTCACCCTATAAGAACTATGTCCAGCCATCTAAATGTTGTCATTGTCACCCACAGAATTATCTCCCCAACCAGAGTATCAAAATTTTGTTTTGAGTGACTCCACATGCTTGCTGCCCCAAACCTTTAAGGGCCATAAGATTAAATCGCAAATCCTAGTCAGTTGGTCTTAACTAGTCACAGACCCTAGGTACTTGTCTTAACTAGTCGTTAAAACAATTCTTGATAACTATTATTTTTCCTATAATAAGCAAAAGGAGTTTTTATAATCAGTATGATTTCCTACCTGTTAGTTCAATAAAGAGGTCCATGTTCTAGCAATACAAATTACTCACTTTTTTCAAGTAATGTTTAAAATACCGAAAATTTATTAGGTATAGAAATTATTTGTATCCCTCCCTCTCCACACTACCGAAGAGGGAACGATTTAACTCATTTATCAGTCAGCATTCCATCAACTTAGCTAAGTTCTAGTGTGTGGTTTGCACAATCTGACTAACTGCTTTCAATTATCAAATGACATATTTCATTTCTATTGTCTGATCTATACTGTCATCATAAAATTTATTATATTCGCTGTTCTCACTGAACACTATTAAGAGTTATAGTAGAATTTTTCTAGGAAAGGAACTCCACTAATACTTTATGATTCATACTTACAAAAAAAAATACTATTTTAAGTGGCCCCAAAACCATTAATTGGAAAATAAATGACACTGCATCTTCTCACAATATTTACTAAAATTTTACTGAAATATAAACTTTTCTGGGTAATGAAAAGGTCACCAGACTGAACTTTTAAGTAAAATAAAACATATAGTAATTGTGAGAGGTACTAAAACCTACATCTCTTGAACTATACCTCAGAACTAGAATTAGGTAAGAGATTTTTTTGTCTACTTAAAACCTAGCTATATGCCTAGTGCCTAGCACATAGACAACATTCAATAAATACTGCTGAATTAATCAAGGAATGAATCAATGTTTCTTTCACACTGAAGTTTCTCTACCTCTTCCTCCCTTCCCCTCTAAATATAAATTTTTTTAAATAATCCTATTAAAAAGATAAGCTGTGCATTGTTCTCACATGCTGGCTCATTTATGTATTTGTCAAAAAGAGAACATCTCTGTTCTTTCCCTTCAAGGAGGAGCTGCGGCAGCTTCCTCGGCAGACACAGAGATGCAGATCTTTGTTAAGACACTGACTGGTAAGGCTGGCACCCTTGAGGTTGAGCCCAGTGACACCACTGAGAATGTCAAAGCTAAAATCAAGACAAGGAGGGCATTCTGCCTGACCAGGAGCACCTGATATTTGTGGGCAAATAGTTGGAGGATGGCTACGCTCTCTCACACTTCAACATTCAGAAAGAGTTTCACCCTGCACGTGGTGCTTTGTCTGTGAGGTGGCATTATGGAGCCCTCCCTCTGCCAGCTGACCCAGAAGTACAACTGACAAGATCACCTGCAGCAAGTGTTACACCCACCTGCATCCTTGTGCTGTCAACTGCCACAAGTGGCCACACCAACAACCTGCACCCCAAGAAGGTTAAAATTAGGTCCCTGAACAACCTCGTTGGCATGCAGGTCAGCCTTCTGCCTGAACCCCATAACCCTGGGGCATCAACAGTTTCCCTTTCACTGACTGACTGAAGCAGTTTAACCAAAAAAAAAAAAAAAAAAAGAGCATTTTTCAAAACTGTAACAGGAGGCATATGAGTAAATTTGACTCTAGTTACTAGCAACTGATTTCAAACTGATTATTTGGGAAAAAATAGCATAGGTGATTCTGATTAGTTCAAAGTTTTCACAATACTCTCCAATTTCTGCAGAAATTGGCCACAGGAAAGAAATTTAAGGCATCAAAGAATCACTGTGCTGTACTCAAACTTTACTATAAAGTTCAATGATTTATTAAACAAATAATTGAGTGCCTGCTATGTGTCAAACACTGTTCTAGACCTTGTGATATTGTAAAACAAACCTACCCACATACCCACAGCCAGAAAAATATACATAACCTGACTTATAGAGATTATTTTTCCTGGAGAAAGCCTACCATATTTCAAAGAACAATAGATAATTATAGCTAAATTTTACTAAACTTCAATATTTATAAGCAATATAATGCTATTAATGAATATTCTCCCAATAAGCTTAATACAAAAAAGGAGAAATGTCCAGTTTCAACACTGCTCATTAACCTGACTTCTACAAGATCTTTATTAAAAGTATAAAACATGTCCAACTTGCTTGAACTCTCAGAAAAACTTTAGCAGATCTTTTCTAACTATCCCTATAGCAATTCTGACATGAAGAGAAAACTTGAGAACTCCTGATGACAGTTTCTGATTCTATCTCTGGAGAGCTGAATGCCCCCAGCATCTCCCAGTCTTCACTGCTGAGCCATATGCTGGTTGTGGAAAAATACAGTTGCTATTGTATTTTAAAGTAAAGCAGTGGTTGTTAATTAGGGTGTTTTTCATCTGCTCTGAAGCAATTTCTAAAGTCAGAAATTAAAAATCACCATGCTGATTAATCGTGGAGAACACTCACATTTTAAAGGCAGAACTTGATATATACAATGAGCTACATGAACTGACTGCACAAATCGTACTTTGATTCACTCTTAACTTTTAGTTCATGACAAAGAGGAACAATGGGAAGACCCTTGCCTTGAATTTTATACTACAATCAATATTAAACAGTTGTCATGAGTTTTAAGGTGTCAGGTTAAGAATACAGACATTGTTTGAAATCTAGACCTTACTATCACAAGGTGCTTAGTCTACTTAGAAAAATGGAATAAAAAAGCAATAAATATAATTTCAACTCTAAGGTATCAATAACAGCTCTCTTGGCTTGTAGAAGAATGTGGAAAAAAGGACATTCAGGTCCACTAACTAGGACACTGGAGAACTACAACAGCTGGGTGGTGTCAGACTGGGAAACTGGATAGCAAAATTGTAGGTTATGAACCAATGAGATTCATAAGCACCTCATCTCCCATGTGCTTGCTAGCATTTTCCCAAGATTTACTGAATCTAAATCTCTGGGATAAAAACCAGAAATTTACAACTGCCTCAATGCCAAAGATTTTGACGCACACAATCATTGAAGAATTGGCTTATATTTGCTGTCTCAATCTCCACTCTAGTTTCACATGTGTCATTTCATTTTTAATTAAGTATTATGATTTGCCGTCACATTAAAATAAGCCATTTTTTATTCAACATGCCTCTATTTTGTCTATCTTGTTTCTGCCACAATCTCATCTGGTAGTGTTCACATGCAGTGAACAGAGTTCTCATTTTATCATGTGGTTAAATCTGAAAGTCAACCAACAATAAAACACCTATTTTCCAGATCCCTTTCAGGTCCAAGGTTACTAACACTCCTCTCCCTAAAGCATACAAGGTACTAACTGATGGAACAAAGTATGCTGGTGTCAATGATTCTTGTGCATAAAATATGCAGGAAAGAGTTACAGAGAGAGGATAATCTAACAGTTCTTAATATAATGACTTTGTCATTTACTAAATGGTATAAATCCATATTATTTTACTCACTTTTTATTTTACAATAAGCAATTGTATTAGCCATGAACTAAAATTAAATGCCAATTTAATGAAAATATGTAACAAGTACTAAATTTCCATTTCTTAAGAAAGTTAATGATGAATGTGTAATCTGCAAATGTTCATCCACATCTGTCATGCTCCATGGGATCCCACTCATGTAAATGAACATGCCAGCATCAGAAGGCATCTGCTGACCAAACATCAGTATCCAAGTTTAAAACTGTTTTAAGATGACAGTGCCCAGGAGAACTAATTACGGAGTACAGCTACATAAGAATTTCCAGCATTTATGTTTATTTCTGAAGCATGACTTTTCATTTAGATCTAATAAGTGGTCTAATTGTGCTCATTTTTCCCCTAAATTTTCTACTTTAGCTAATAGGAAGACTTCCCAAGCACTTAGATTGGTGCCAGTTTACACTATTTCATTAGTGGTTCTATTTTTTTCATCCAGTTCATGGGTCAAGGCACAGCAAGGTATGGCCAGCAGGCCAAATCCAGCCTTCCATGTTCTGGCATGGTCCACAAGATAAAAATGGTTTTTAGAGCTCTCAGTGGGTAGAAAATAGTCAAAACAGAAACAATAATTTGTGATAGGTAAAAATTATAAGAAATTCATATCTCAGTGTACATAAAGTTTTATTGTGACACATTCGCATTTATCTGTTTACATATTGTCTGGCTACTTTCAGGCTTATGTTGGCAGAACTGAGTAGCTGTAGCAGATCTCTGGCCTACGAAGTATAAAATATTTACTATCTGACCCTTTACCGGAAAGACTTGCTGAATTCAACCATAGAAGGTTAAACATCTGACAGCATTGTAAATAATGCCATAAAAGCTCAGTGTATAACAGTATTTGTTTTTGTGATTTTAATATGAATACAGTTTTTCATATAAACACAGTGACAAATTTCTGAATTATTTCTGAAAGGCTGAAGTTGAATAAAAAATACTTCAGCATGGCAATATACATTCTCTTATTGCTGCTTACTTGGTTTTAAGCCTTTAAGAAACTATTTTGAAAATCTAAGTATCACAAAATGATTTTAACTTTTTTGGAAGTCTTCAAGCTTTAGTCAAAACTTTCAAGAAATATTTTTAAAGCCAGCTTTTGAAGCTTTTGGTAAATTGCAATTACTGAAACCAAAACTTGCAAATAACACAGTAAAATTAATCCCTGTAGAAGCAAATAAGAAACTATTGTAAAAAAAATCAAATATTCAGAGCTTGAAAAAGTCTACAATAACTTTGAAATTCAGTTAAGTATGCTTTGGAATACCCTCAACTCCCAAAAAATCATTTTATAGAGCGCCTGTTTTAACTGGGTACATTTATATTCTGTACAAAAAAGAAACAAAATTGAAAAACTAAAAAATTTGGAGAATCTAAATATAAGCAAAACAATCAAAAGAATCAAAGATGAAATTGTCTGACAATCTTGTCTTATAAAATTATTTGTTGAACAAAGGTATTCTGAATGGAGGTTTAAAAGCTCTTATGAAAATATTATTTGAACTCAAATATTTCTCATTTCAGTTTTTTTCTGTTTAGTACTCACCTGAGGATATGGCTGGTTTGTTTTTTTTAAATAATTGATTTTAGAGAGAGAGGAAGGGAGAGTGAAAAACATCAATGTGAGAAACACTGGTTAGTTGACATCCATATGCGCCTGGATCAGGCATCCAACCTGCAACATTTTTGTGGTGTATGGGACAACACTCCACACAACTGAGCCACCTGGCCAGGGCTCACATCTTGATTTTTTAAAAAGACTGAAAATAACCTCTATTTAATAAAAGTTATTCTGGAAGCACAGGAAATACAGTATCATTTCAATTTTTAAAAAATGGTGCACAGAGAATAAACTCAAAATGTCAACAATCTCGAACTTACTAACTTAAGGGGGAAAAAAAAAACAAACTTTAGCCCTGGCTGGTGTGGCTCAGTGGACTGAGTGCTGGCCTGTGAACCAAAGGGTCGCTGGTTTGATTCCCAGTAAGGGTACATGCCTGGGTTGCTGGGCCAGGTCCCCACTGAGGGGCGCATGAGAGGCAACCACACATTGATGTTCCTTTCCCTCTCTTTCTCCCTTCTCCTCTCTAAAAGTAAATAAAATCTTTTAAAAAGTAAAATAAAACTTTACAGAAGTTTTCAGGCATTATTATGAGAATTTTTAAGTAAAACCATGCTGAAAAAAAAATTCATCAAAATAACATCAATAACATGGCATATGATAAAAGTATATGAAAATATACCAAGAATACTAACTAATTTTAATATTTGGATGGCAGATTTAGTTATTTAATACACAGAAGTTTGCTTTTTTATTTTGAAAACATTGTTTTTTCAATAGACTAATTTTACATGTCTATCATACAAAAAATTTGGTCAAAAACATTGAGAAGATCATATAAAGGTGTTCAGTCTCTTTTGCTTTCATGTGCCTCTATTTGAATGATAAATTAGAGTCACCCTAATTATAAAATCCTGAGAAGTATGTTCAGAGTCAAATGGAAAATAAAACTCTGAACATGTAACACTGACTACTCAAGTCCATGACTGTAAGAATGGTTCATCTACCTGATCTGGACACTTACTCATTCAACATGGAGTGTCCATATACTAGGGAGACAGGTGAACAAGAGAGATGCCGGGCAAATATGGGCAAGCACACAACCCACACCCACCATTCCATGGCAGGGGCACCCACAGGGGGCAAACCCTATTTTGTTCCATTGAGCTTCTTTATCTCCAGTTCTCTCCATGCCTCCAGGACAAGGTTTACAAGTCACAGGGTTATCTCTAGCAAGGAGCCAGAAGCAGAAAAGGTACTCCCCCAACCCTCTCAGGTCTTTTTCACCTTCTTCTCCACAGTCGATGCTGGCACCTTCTCAGGTGCATCACAAGCCTCTGTCAGTCACACTACAGACCAGCACTTTAGTGCATCTTAGGGCAGGTTTGGCCCAAGGGTAGCTTTGCAGCTGTACTTCCTTTGCATAACACACGTGCAACTTGCTTTTCCCCTGTGGTACAGTAGTATAAATTGAAAATAAGTATTCAACTCCCATTGATCCCCATCTCTAAGAGATTAAAAAAATTTTAACGTGAAGTCCTTTAAAAGACTTGTAAAGAACAACGTATTTGCTGTAAAAACAGGAAAGACAGCGAGAGTCATGCCCCACGGGGGTGCATAGTAAGTGATACCACTGGAAAAGGGAATCAGGTGGCCCAATCTCTAGGACCCCTGAAGGAGATTAAACAACAAAAGAAAAGGTAAACAAAAAAAGATTGAGAATTTATTACACTGGTTTAAAAGTCCCAGCTCCTCTAGGGAGATTGAAGTCTAAAAGCACATGTATAAAAGACATTAATTAAAACCCATGTTTGGCTTCACAGTACCCTTTTCTACTTTACATAGTTATTGGTAGCTTTAGTAGCTGATTTGGAAGCCTAATCCTTATGATTAACAATGATTTAAAAGTTCCCAAACCAAGAGCATCAATTTTTTAAAAAGTTTCAGGACACAAACCATTTATGAACTGTGGAGTGCCTGCAAGTAAATGTGGCTGTTAAAATACAATGCACATAACAGTGTAGCCTGATCTAGACTATATCAGGGGCTGATAAAGCAAAATTATCAGTGCCATCCAAGATCTAGATTTACAGAAGAGAAGTATTTCCCAAAGAATGATATAACCTACTGGTGGTACACAAGATGACCTTACGGAGGCACAAGGGAGAACTATTAAATTTATTAACACTATACTCATTTTAATCTACATTAGAAAAACCACAGCTAACACTGATTGTTTTACGTAAGTTTAAAGGGGTAGTGTAGTTCCACCTTACGCAGACCCCTTTAATTATAGAGATGGTTGTTATGCACACCTTGAACACTTAAAATCTTGAGTGAACTTCCATGAAAACCATTCAGAAGTACAGACAGGATCAAGAAAATGGCAGGGCCCTGGCAGATGTGGCTCAGTGGAATGAGTGCCAGCCTACAAACTGAAAGATCGACAGTTCGATCCCCAGTCAGGGAACATGACTGGGTTGCAGATCAGGTTCCCAGTGTGTGCAAGAGGCAGGTGATTGATGTTTCTCTTGCACATCAATGTTTCTCTCACTCTCTCCTTCCCTTCGCCACCCCTAAACACAAATATATAAAAATCTTTAAAAAATTTTTTAAAAAGAGAGAAAGAAAATGGCAGGGCAGGCAACTCTGACTTCTCATCCCACCACAGAAACATCAAAAAACAAGCATAAACTGTCAGAACCAACTCTGTCAGAACTCTGGAAAGAAGACAAAGGTTCACAGCAAACAAGTGAACGCTGAATCATGAAAAAGGTAACTTCATTAACAGCAGGAAAGCTTTGTGGTGTTTGTGCTTGTTCTTGCCCATCCTCCCCGACTGTGGATGTAGTCTTAACAAAGGTAGCCTGCATTCCCAGTGTGGGCCCCTGACTTCTGATTCTAGAAGGAACAGAGTAGACTTTATTCACAAATTATTACAGGTTACATTCTAATCACCAAGCAGATTACCGAATGGAATGGAACAAGGCTTGAACTACGCCAGAAAAGTGGCATTGTTCAAAACCACTGCAAGGTAAAATAACCCACAGACACCTGGGGCAAAAGATTATGTTTGTGACATGCAGAAGACTCCATAAAGCCCCTAAGAAAAGCTGGGGAGAGAAATCAGGACTTTCAAAAGCACTGTTACAGGGGAAAAGAAAGCCACACACATACCCAAGGCAAGATGCATGCTCAGAAAAGACCTCAGAAGACCTGCAGCTTTCACTTTGGTGCAAACCTAAGTGTTTGAAAGAGTGCCTGCCACAGAACCAATAGTTAAAGACTACGAGAGGTGGTCCTTTTTCAGTTTAGCTCTAGGCATCAAAGCAAATACCTCGCAAAACACTAGCTGAACACAAGCTAAGGAAGAGAGACTTCAGTGACCATGTACCAGGAATACACTCTTTGCAAAAACTGAAACCAACAATGAAAAAGCTCTGACATTGGACTTACTAGAAAGCATTTTTAAACTACTTTAAATATGCTCAAAAAGTAAAGAAAAACATGGAGAACTAAAAGGAATTAGAAATGATTTATAGACAAAATAAGCAAATTATAAAAAAGAACCAAATAAATATCTGGAGCTGAAAAGTTTAAGAACAGAAGTGAAAAATTCGCTAGGGTTCTACAGCAGGTATGAGTAAGAAGAGAAATGAACCTATACACCTGAAGAAAACAGGACTATTTTTTTTTTTTACTAAGTCAGATAAGCATAAAATAAAGAAAATTAAGAAAAGTGTCCCTGACTGGTGTGGCTCAGTGGAGTGAGTGCTGGCCTGCAAACCAAAGGTCGCCGGTTTGATTCCCTGTCAAGGCACATGCCTGGGTTGCAGGCCAGGCCCCCAGTGGGGGACACGAGAGAGCCAGCCACACATTGATATTTCTTTCCCCCTCCCTTCCCCTCTCTCTAAAAATAAATAAAATCTTTAAAGAAAGAAAAGTGAGGAGAACATAAGGAACTAATGAGATACCTTCAAATGGACCAACAAATTACAGAAGTCCCAGGAGAAAGGGATAGAAAAAAGTAAGGCCCTAAAAATTATCCAAATTTGAGGAAAGATACTGATGTCAATATAGAAATCAAAGATCAACAAATTCTAAGAGACCCGCTCCAAGACATATTATAACCAAACTGCTGAAAGGGAAAAAATACTGAAAGCAGTAAGAGAGGTGACTAGTTGTGTACCAGGGATCCTCAGTAAGGTTCTAACAGCTGCTTTTTTATTAGAAACCATGAGCTAGGAGGCAGTGGGCTGACACAGTTAACTGCTGAAAGAAAAATCTGTCCATTGATTATACGCAAGATAAGAAATAAGAAACAGATATGGAGGAGGGGTAGGGAATGGCATAATTAAATTCCCTGATGTGACACTTACATAGTTATCTATAAACTGCAGCTATGTCAAACCTCACATACTTGTTGTCACGATACCTGTAAAGTAATGAACTAGGCCCACCAAACAGCAAATCCCAGTACGTGGACGTTATGAATAAACCAGAAAGGAAAGGGGCAGAAGCCACCATTACCTAATAGACAGGTCATTAAGCAGATGTCACAATAGCTGGGCTCAGTTCTCAGCCTCGGGGCAACACTTCAACGTCTGGGCCTCAGAATCTGTCCACTGGTTAACTATAAGACCAATCATCTTTTCCAGCAAGAACACTTAGATTGTCTAAGCTGGGGACACCTTAGCAAAGGAAGCTCTAGCCAGGAGTATCCAACCCTTTGGCACCTCTGGTCACAGTAGAAGAGAGTTGTCTTGTGCCACACATTAAACACACTGAGACATGTAATCACAAAAAAACTCCTAAATTTACGACTTTCTGTTAGGCTGCATTCATAGCCAACCTGGGCTGCAAGTGGCCCACAGGTTGGATGCCTCTGCGAGACCTAATAATTTAAAATTGTAAGTAATTCTATATATTTCTACTAAACAACCCTAAGCAAAGCATCACCAAATCTCAAAATTATGATTGAGATTTATCATACAACACTGAATCTGATACACATCAATGATATCCCCATTCAGAAAGAAATTCTAAAGAGCTACACACACAAAAGAAGCCTTAAAAAATAAGCCCGGTAGTACTGTGATTACCAAGGTATACGCAGATTTAGTTTTAAGAAAAACAGTCAAACTCTCAACACTCATTTTTGTGCAGATGTTGGTGAAGCATTCCCAATTCACAGAGACCTACACAGATTATGCCATTTACACAGACCTTGTGTTAACTTTCACAACAGATATGTGAACTTAAAGACAGGAGGGGAATCAATGCCAGGGGAAAACAAAAACAAAAACCCATGGTCCTCAAGCCTCTGTTTCAGCGACCTGGCAAAAGAATGACAGTCAAGTTAATGATTTTTAAACCTGTGGTTTTAGTGTTATAAGCCTGTGATAGTAAGAATTGGCTTTTACACTTTCCCAATTTAGAATTTTTACTAAGGAATACAATTGCTTTCTTCCACCTGAAGAAGTAAAGTTAATATGGTGATAAAAGCTTCCAGGTAAAGTACAATAAGCAGAGTATGATTAGGAAAACAAGGCATCAATAAGATTCATTTTGCTCATGAAGGCAAAGTGTGGCTCTAGGTCAGTAAACTTGGCAATTTTAACAACACATCTTCAACCTTGGGTTTACACTGAAGAATGAAATGATAACTCCCCTGCTTCCTACACAATCCACTAAGGGCAAAAGACTGCAGCCTAATTCAGCTGCACATTGTCCATAAATTATATAACATGAACATGGAGGGCAGTCTCAAGTGCACCTTCAAAAGGCTTCGAAAAGCTCCCCCCTTTCCTAAGAACAAATCAGCCTTCTTAGAAAAGGTCCTATCAATCATTCATACTTCCCACTCCCTCCCTTTTCTTGTTTTTTTTCTACGTTAAATATAATAGTTGATACTATAATACCCAAAGATATCATGGTTGATAAAATGTAATTTTAGCAATAGCCATAAAACAAGAATTACCAATAGTTAAATAAACATTTTTAATATAAAAAATTTTTTTTCCAAAGTTCCTTTAGAGGAGTATTCTGTCCCAAGAAATAAGAGTACACAGATATAAAATCATCTGAATGTGATTTAGCAAACCAGTCCAAAACAGATCCCAGTACACACAGAGATTTAAACTTTTGGTAAATAGGCAGGATACATCAAAAATAATGCTGGAGATACTGCTTAATTGATTATGAGATTTAGACCATCAAAACACAACATACAAAAAACTGAATTTCAAAAATATTTTAAATTTTAAGGTTTAGAATGATAAAAAACCATTAACTTTACATTTGGGGATGGATTGTTTAAGTTCAAATTATAAATAAAAAAAGACCAATGAACCTGCCTAGATGTTAAGAAGTAAAATTCAGATAAATAAAAAGAAAACATGAAGAAAGTAAACTGAGAATATTTACTTGCCACAAAGCATAAATACCCTTAATATAAAGAGTAAACAGGAAATAATTTTTAAAAAATCTAACTATAAAAATAGCTAACAAAAATTTCAAAACCACTTGGCTTCTAATAACCTAAGAAACGCAAATGAAAAGGTAATATTTTTCTATCAAGTGAATTAAGTTTTTATTTTATTTGCTGCATAACACCCAATGCTGGTAAGGGAATACTGGGATGGTTCTCTCCAATACCACTGTTGGGAGTGAATAGATGGCTCCAGTAAAAGTCTAAAATGTTCATGACTTTCAGACCCATTAATTTCACTGTGATAAAAAAAAAAAAAACTCTCTTAAAGGGGTGGGAGTGCAATCAGAACTAGGTCATAGTATTATTACAACTGCAATTGTAACTAAATATCTTTAGGGAAAGAGCATACAGTTCTATGCGTGAGTATTAGAAAGGCTCTAGTTGAAATCAGGTGGTTCATAAGCGTTCCTATTATGTTCCAAAACTCATGTGGCATATTCTTTCGCATGTGTCGTAATTACAAATTCTTACTGCAATCATGTGATTAGGCTAACTTTCTTCACTGAGAAATGAAGGTATAATTGCTTCTCCTGTAACAATATTTACAAAGAATTTAAAACAGTATCTAGCAGAAGAAAAATAAAAATAAATTTTGCATAAATAGTAATTACTCAAAGACCTTCATATTTTTCCCTTTATAAAATGTAAAACAAAACCCCTTTACTACTCATAAAGTCCAAAATAAAACTCTTAAAATGAATCTATATACACAAAACAGCCAAGAGAATTTTGACCACAAGGAACAAAGTTAAGGTGTTCCTGCATTCTAGATGATCAAAACACTGTATCACAATAATTAAAATGTGATATTGTTGCAGGAAGTGCACAGAACCTTCAGAGTTTTTTGGAAATTTAGTATATGCTAGTTGGTAGCTTTTTCAAATAGGAAATTCAATTAAGTGTGAAGACAACTGGCTATTTCATATAAAAAAATTTTTCAGTTCAATCTCTATGACTCCAAACTGTGAATAATATTTTCCAATAGGATAAACTAAGAGAAAACAAAACTGTAAAATCACTAGAAAAAAAAAATGCATGAGAGGTTTTGTAATGCTAACAGGAAAGAACTTAATAGTCATAAAGAAAAAGGCAGCTATCAAAATCAAAAGATATATATTATTAAAAGTTACAACAGGTGGCAGACTAGGGAACAGTACCCTCAACACAGGACTACTATTTATAATGTGAAGAGTGCCTACTAATTGATGAGAACATTAACATGAGCATGCCTTGGAAAAGGAAGAAAATTACGTGACCAAAAAAAGAAGTATTTTAAATCTCACTATTAAGGCAACCATGCACCAATTTTTGTCCACCAGGTTAGCAAAACTTAAAGGCTGATAATAACCAGTGTGGATACACACGACAACAGACATTCAATGTGAATGTGAACAAACAGGCTATCTGGAAGACTAGTGATACAAAGAATTTTAAAATACGTGCACTTTTTGAGGAAATGTCTACTGAAAAACTGTAAAAAATCTAACTTTTCAACAACAACAACAACAACAACAACAAAGCAAAATAAATTACAGTACACCCTTACTAAAAAATAACTATAAAAGGATATGGTATATCCTTATTATAGATTAAAAAAATCAATAAAGTAATGGCTAAATAAATTACAGTATATCCTCACTATGGAATAAAAACTGTAGTGCTCTTAAAGGAGCTGTGTATCAAGTGACCACGTAACCATATATAAAATATACTTAAAGTCTTTAAAAAAAAATGCCGCAAAGCTATATTTATATGAACTTCTGGTGAGTATCTTTAAATATCTTATCTGTATCACACATATACACACACACACATACAGGTGCATGCATGATCTGAAACGTTTAGATCACTTCTCAGACTTTTGTTAAGATCAAATGAAAAATTTAGGTGGAGAATGAGAAAACAGATGTTCCCGTTTTCCATCTGTAAATATTTGTTATTACTACTATATAAGAATATACTATCAAAACTTGAGTTCCTACTGGATCAAAAATCTGACTTTGGGTTGAAGAAAGGGCAAACTGATAGACACAAATAGGATAATTTGGAATGTCTGTGAAGTATCGGACTGAGAGATCTGTTGTTATTCTGACTGGCTCTCTCCCTTCAAATGGAAGCAGCAAAACTCTACAAGTGACATAAATCCCACATGGCAGATCGGTAGGACCTATTCTCAATCCTAAATTTGTCCATCAACTCGACTCTTACAACAGTACCTCCTCATATTATTTAAAATAGAACTTCTTTGAATTATAAGTTCCTTTGATTTCTAAGGTGGGCTTGTATTTACTCAACAGTTCAGTAAAACCTGTTCAGCTTCATTTTCTAATTGATTCGAATCATTTACTTAAAGGTTCTTCCTTCATGATTTCAACTCTGAAGTAATTTGCTAAATATAAACAGTTGTTTATACAAAGTTTAAGAAAAGTTATCACTCCAACATTTTCAGTAACTACATTTTGTTACCAACAGTTTGCTAAGAATAATTTAACTAAACGTGGAAATGAAAATAATTTGAATGCTACACAGGCCAGCCAAATGTTAATTCTAGTGGTTATTAAACATAAGAAAAATACCACCAATAATTCCATTTACGAGCCTGAGACAGAAACTTTAAGACAAATTCTACCAAAATGTCCAGTTGTTACCTTCTAATGACAACTGATATAAAAACCAAACCAGAATAGCACAAAGGAAAAAAGAAAATGTGTGGGTCGATTTCACTTATTGCAGAGGTTTTAACTTTCTAAACAAATAATTTAGTAAACTGAACCCACAAGTAACAAAAGACTTATTGGTGATCAAGCAGAGTGTGTCCAAGGAATATTAGGATAATTCAGTATCAGAAAATCTATGACTACCATCAGCAACAGAAGAAACTTAATATCAATGTATGCAGGAAAGGCACACCAAATTAAAACCCATTCATGATTTTTAAAAGTAATAAAAGAGCCCTCAGCCAAAAAAAAAAAAAAAAGTATAGAAGAATATTGTAAGATATTTTTAGAAACTATCATTTTTAATAGTTAAGTATTAGAAGTACTCCCAGTTAAGTGAAAAAGACAACAGCAGTCAATGTTACCTGTCATGCTACTATTCAACATTGTCCTGGAAGTTCTCAGCCTAAACTTAATGAAAACATAAAATTGATGTATAAATACTAGAATAAAAGTATTAAACAGAAGTAATTAAATGAAGGTATGTGGCCTACTCAGAAAATCCTAGAGATCTAACTAAAAAGCTAGAAAAATTACTGAATAAAGCAAACTGAAAATAAACAAAACTATAATACACAACCCACAAATATATATAAATGCATATATACACACACAACAAGCTATAAAATTTTACTGAAGTACTTAAGGCTGGAATAAATGGAGAGAAATACTATGTTCAGGGATGAGTATCAGAAGATTCAACTTCTCACCCAAACTAATCTAGAAATTCAATACCATCTCCTACCATGAAAACTCCAATAGAATTTTCACATAACTTGACAAGTTGACTTTAAGTGTTTTATAGAAGTCAAATGTAAAAAATGTCAGTACACTGTAATTTTGAATTACAATAAAGAGGGGAACGGGGCAAGATGGTATGAAAACATAAATCTGCAGTAAATAAAATATTATAAAGAATATGCAAAATAACCACTGAAAGAAAGTCAAATTGATACAGCCATTGTAGAGCAATTTAGCAAGATTTTTAAATTAAAAAAGTTCACACAATTCCATCTAGTTATTTCACTGGTGCACGTACACAACATATGCCCTTGGGAGTTGACTCCAACATTGGATGACTCAAAACACAAAAAGCTGCAAACAACCTTTAAATTCTTCAATGGGGAAATGACCAGTCATTTAAGTGGCACAGAAGGGGAATTAGGAAGCAGCTAAGAAAGAAATGTTTCAATTACCCCAAAATTAAACAGTTACAATCAATCGGGTTATAGGCAAACCCAAAATGGAACACGAGCAGTAACAAATGAACCTATTACAAAGGAGTAACTACATAGAAGCAGTTGGAAGGAAAAATTCACTTTGAAACATTATTTTTACTAGGACACTGTACAGCTGAAGACAAAAAGAGCTATAAAAAAATATACATGGCATAGCACAAATAACGCCCCTTTCTTATTACAAAATCATAATCATGTAATTCTGTAACATAACTATATCACACTCAAGCACACCATATGACATTTTAGGTGAAATGTTCAAATTAAAACTATAAATTCTTATATCATTACCCTACCATCCACACTCAAGCAGGCGTAGTTACTTCTGCCAGACCCTGTACTTTGTACCAGCAATTTTCAACCTTTTTCATCTCATGGCACACATAAATTACTAAACTTCTGCAGCACACCAAAAAATACATTATTATTTTTGCCAGTCTGACAAAAAAATAGGTATAATTTTGATTCATTCACACCAGATAACTACCATTGTGTTGGTTATTTTCATTTTTTTATTTGACAAACTAAGGAAAAAGAGGTCTGTGCCCCTGACTACAGTCAATTATTGCATGTTTCCAAGAATTCTTGTGGCACACCAGTGTGCCTGCTGCAGCAAAACCAGTTGAAAATCGCTGATCTAGACTTCAGGAGTCCACGAACTTTTTCTATAAAGCACCAGACAGTAAATATTTTCAGTTTTGAATGCCATGTGGTCTGTTCACAACTACTTGGCTCTGTCATTGTAACGGGGAAGAATCTCAGATAACATATTAAAAAACAAGCAGGCTGTGTTCCAATAAAACTTTATTTAACAAAACAGGAAATGGACTGGATTTTGCCCATGGGCCATACTCCACTGACTCCTGATCTAGTTAGTAAAATTTCTCACAAGGTTCCTGTTAGTAATTCTGAATGACTTTTATGTGCATACTGGAGTGGGGTAAATGTGTTATAGATAGTGAGAACCAGGTTTCTCACTGTTTGAGAAAGAAGTTACAAATAAGGAAAGGAGAGAATGAATACCATCCTGTTGGACTGAAAATGGAAGTTTATCACAATATAAACTGTAGTGTTTTAAACACACAGACAGACCAATATAAAGATGTGTAGGTTTGTGTGGGCAAGTGTACAAGCACATGTTTCCACAGCTCTGTCCACAAGGAAGAGCCAGAAGCAATGATACATCAGTAGCAACAAGCGTACCTTATTCTTACACATGGGTTTCTAAATTCCACTCTCCTATAAAACTAAAAGGGATTTCTAGGGAAGTGGTTGATTCTACTTCAAGAAAAATGCAAGTTGCACCCTGAGAACATGTGGTGGCTGAAAATAAGGAAGCGCTCAAAAAAGGAAGGGGGGAAGGGAGCATCACTAAAGGACACAGGAGTTCCCATTTACGTAAAGTAGAGCAATCTGATTAACAAAAATATAGAGTATTAGATTATAACCTGTGGAATTTCAGAAATTTGTGATACTGTAAAGACATAAATAATTGAATGAATAAATATGTAATGGGGGAAGTGACAACTTTTCCTTATAGAAAAACCCCAATTACTAAGCTGGAAAGAAGGTAAAAACAAAGGAAACAGAAAAATCACCATTATGTAAACATCACAAAAATAACCACTGAAGGCAAGATTCACCAATGGAATGTTCAAGTTACTGGGCAAAAGTTCGAGGAGAAGGTGTATTTGCGTAATCTCAAAGATATCTCCCCCAAGATATGTATTAATTACAAAGTAAAGAACACTAGGTAACTTTACAGTGGGGAAAGGTGGCAAATACCAACTTAACCAAGTGATTAAGGTTAATCTCACCAGTAATACGATACAAGCCCTTGCTCTTGGTTTGATGAATTGAGAACTCATTATGGGATGAACTGTGCCTGCCCCTCAAAATCCAAAAGTTGAAGTCCTAATATCTATAACCTTAGAAAGTGACTGTATTTGTAGATAAGAGTCTTTAAAGAGGTGATTAAGTTAAAATGAATTTGTTAGGATGAGTCCTAACTCAATGCCCTTGTAGGGAGAGAAATTTGGACACATGAAGAGATACCAGGACATATATGCACACAGGAAAGACCATGTGATGACACAGGGAGAAGGTAGCAATTTGCAAGCAAAGGACAGGGGCCTCCGAAGAAAGCAAACGTGCCAAGACCTTGATCTTCAACTTCCAGCCTCCAGAACTGTGAGTAAATAAATATCTGTTGTTCAAGCCACTATCTGGTACTCTTTACTATGACAGCCCAAGAAGACTAACACAGAAGAACACAACATCACTTCTATGGAATTCTTGCCCCGGAAATGTCCTAATCTGTATTTAATTACGGAAAAAACAAAACAAAACAAACCCTAAAATATAAGGACTCTACAAAAAACTTATGTAGTCTTCAAGTGTCAAGGTCATAAAAACAAAGACTGAGGAACTGTCTGCCACAGATTAGAAAAGACTGAGGAGACAGGACAACCAAACAAATATGATATTAATGGAAAAACTGGCAAAATCTGAATGAAGTATGAAATTGCCCTAATATTAATTTTCTGACTTTGATAACTATACTATGATTATGGAAAACCGTTAAAATTCAGTAATTTGGGTGATAGGTAAACAAGGACTCTGTACCACTTTGCAACTTTAAGTCCGAAATTACTACAAAATAAGAAGTTAAAGTTTTTTAAATTTTGAGAGCCATTAAGACATTTTGGTAGGAAAATGCTAAAAACCATTTTACATTTTAGAAAGATCCCTCTGGGAGCAAAATAAAGGAGGTATTAATTAACTGCCTCTCAATACCAAATTATCTTTCTTTTACCTGATTTGTGATACTGGAAATGGATAGCACATTCCTTCTCTGCCTGCTAACTTAATGTCAGGCTGTGCCAACAGAGGGTGCTGAAGGGACACCACAAGAGGTATCCTGACTCTTAGGATGTGTCGTTTTCTTGATGGCACCAGCCTTCAGCATCCCAGGCAGGTTTTATGCAACCATTCTTCAGAGGTCAGGATCTACACTGGGTTGGCTGCCCCACCTTTAAGTTCCTTCCATGTCCCTGCTCTTCAACCTGAGTGGCACCTGCTTTCTGCACTTGCTGCTTAGCCAGTTATTACAACTAAAAAGCTCATTATAAAATCCCCCCAGTAAGATAACCAGAGTGGCTTCTGACTCCTGAATGAACTCTGCCTGATATAAGTCCTAGCATCACCTTCCTGGCTGTTTACACCAATTACAGTCCTTTCTTCTATATTCAACCATAAACCTTTTTCCTATAGGAACAGCATATATCTCTTCATTGCCTAGAAAGCTATAGGTTAACATGAGTTATTGTGCCTGATTTTATAAGTTTATAAAGCAAAGCAAAACCTACTCATTTGGTTAAAAAAAAAAGCTAATTTACTCACTGATTGCATATTTGTATGTTAGTTTTTAGTGTCTTGAGATAGAAATTGGTTTATATGCATTAATCCCATTCAAAAGCATCTACTGGTCTAGTCTTTTTGTCTAGTTTGAAATTGTTTTAACTTTTAAAGTATATTTTATTGATTATGCTATTATAGTTGTCCCACTTTTTTCTCCCCTTCATCCCCCTCCGCCACCTCGCCCACCCAGTCTCCAGCCGCCGCCTTGCTGCACGTCCTCTCCACCCTGCTGCCCGTCTCTGCCCCTCCTGCCAGTCTGGATGAATGTGCCTTCTTTAATTCCTTGGTTGTTGGACTTCCGTACAGTTTGATTTTCTGGTAGTTCCAGTTGTTTTATGTTTTTAAATTTGTTGTTGTCCTTCTTTCGGTTGTACAGGGAGGCAAAGTGTATCTATCTATGCCTTCATCCTGGCTGGAAGTCTCTCTAGTTTGAAATTTTCATTCAAACCTTTATTCTAGATAAAAGATTGTTAACTACAGGGCTACTATTAACAATGTTGCCCTCTTACCATATTAAAAACAAACAGAACTAAATTTAATATGCAATAATACAATGTCAGATGTGCAGAAACTAACTCCAGAAAGGAGTCAAGGAAAATCGCCCAGGGCCAGGTGGCTCAGTTGGTTTGAGCATTGTCTGTCCCATACACCAAAAGGTTGCAGGTTTGTTCCCCATCTGAGCACTTATCTAGGTTTCAGGTTCAATTCCTGGTCAGGAGGCATATGGGAGGCAAGCAACCAACTGATGATTTCCTGTGACATAGTTTGCTCTCTGCCTGCTCCCTTCTTCTCTCTTTAAAATCAGTAAACATATCCTTGGTGAGGATTAAAAATATTTTTTAAACTTTCTTAGAGGAGTCAAGGAAAATCTCTGTAATGTCTCTTTTTTAAAAGGTAACAAAAACCAGTGAAAATATAGAGTAACCTGAAACGCAGATAAAGTTATTGAAATTCAACAAATATTTATGCTAAGTGGGCCAACAGTTCTACAATATTTCCAATTTTGTGTTTATATTTAAGTGATAAGCTAAAAAAATCCAAATGTTGTCTAATTCCTCTTATAGATTAATTTGCCACTGAAAACCATTTTCTCAAAGAACTAGGAATTTCTACAACTGGTATGGGATAGAGAGAATATATCTAAAAGGAGCGTAAGAATTTCTTTTGCCATTTAATAGCCGCTTGTATTACCCAAGTCTGAGAACCAGGACCAGAAAAAGACCAGAGGAAGAGCTCTTTTGTTGTTTATAGGGAGAGAGTGATGGGTAAGTTCTGCTAAGATTAAGGAGAAAGCATTTTAATTTTACTAAAATTCTAAGCACTCAAACAGCTTGAGCCACCATTTCCTACTGGTAGAGAAGGCAAGGTTTTAGGGATCAGAAGAACTGGGTTTTCTCTAGCTCTCAGACCACTGACTAGGGTACCATAATAGAGGTGACAAAGGTCTTTGTTATGAGATCTGAATTGTAATTCTATTTTACTACTCTATTAACACTATTCTTCAGCTCTAAAAAAGGAGGTGATTAACACCTGACCTGCAGTGATGTAAGGAACATGAGTTAAGCTTAGTCTTGCACTCTGTCATAATTTAATAATTAGCTTCTCTTAGCATCAGTGTCCTTGTATGTAAAACTGAAAGAGGGTAGATTAAGCAAGATCATTGCCAAGGGCTTTTCTCACTATAATATCCCATGAATCTATGAAATTGTCTTCCTGCATCTAATAACGTGTTATACTTTTTCTCCCCCTTTTACCTATATAGGTTTAGTCTCCATAAGTGATTAAAAACATAAGCTTCAAAAAAAATTATGGGTCTTGCATTGGTTTCTTAAGGAAAATATAAAAAACTCTTAGAATATCACCAGAAAACAAAGATATTTCAAAAATCAAAAAAGTTAAGAGCAAAGAGCACAAGTAATGAGACAGATAAGTCATTAAAAAAAAAAGTTTCAACAAAAATAACTGAAATTTCCATTTTCACCGATATAGTACACAAAATACCTTAACAAGTACTACTAGTATGATAAACATATGCACAAAGCTAGGTTAAGATATTTTAAAAATATTTTTAAAAATGCATTACTCGCCCTGGCTGGTGTGGCTCAGTGAACTTAGCGCTGGCCTGTGAACCAAGGGGTCACGGGTTCAATTCCCCGTGTCAGGGCGCATGCCTGGGTTGCAGGTCAGGTCCCCAGTTGGGGGCACACAAGAGGCAACCACACACTGATTTTTTCCCCCTCTTTCTCGAAAAATAAATAATAAAATCTTTTAAAAAATGTATTACTCATAAGTTGGCAATAGGGATATCTTTAAGAATATAAAGATGAAAACCCAAAAATGAAGGTAAACAAAATCTTTAGGAAGTATTCTAAAACAACCTACTGGTGTCTGGTAATCTAGAGGTCAGGAGACAAAGTCTGTATGAGGTGGGAAGTTAGATCAGAGACCCACAGATACAGGAAAGATTCCAGGCTACACTCTCAAATAAAAGAGTAACTAGGGAAGAGAGTAAGGAAACATCTCTCTCTTAATCAATCTTGCTTATAGGAAGAAGCTGGTGAGACAATGGAAAGAGAATTCTCAACCACATTCCAGCCTTCAAAGTAGTATTAATGAGTCTTGCTTAATTTTAAAGACAGGAGGAACTACTGGAAAATGAGAACAGCAACAGGTTTTCAATCTCCCCAACACCCCAATAAAAAACAAAACTCTTCAGGTAATAGCCAAATTAAAAGAAAACTAGGTACCATCAAAACCACAAAATACTACTGAGAAGGGACAAATCACCACAAGCTGTAAGACTCAGATATACCAGGATCTATCTAATGAGTGGAAAAAGAACCCAACACTGTCAATGGGTACTCACTGAAAAACTGGGGAAATGAGTCAATGTGAAAATAGCAGCCAAAAGCAGAAGGAACTTTTGCATACTCAATTGACAGGTGAGCAGAAAGAATCCAAAGTAAGGTTTGAAAGGACTGGAGCTACCTAGCCTTAAGAGCTTTGAAAAACAACCAGTGGAAGTTGCCTTCTACTAAGGAAAACTCTGGTAACAGAGTATAAATTGAGAATAGGTACAGTAGCAGCAATGGAAAGAGAAGGTCCAAATGAAAGTGGAAGGGTAAATATAGCAGGTCAGAACCGGATCTCAGAAATTATCAGGATATATTTTCAAATATGACAGAAGAAGGGGATCTGGAGTTGTGACTTTAGAAACCTCGCTTGACCCTGACTTTTGTGGCTCAGTTGGTTGAGCATCATCCCCAAAACCAAAAGGTCGCAGGTTCAATTATCGGTCAGGGCACACACCTAGGTTGTCGGTTCAGTCCCACACAAGAGGCAACGAACTGATTGATATGTCTCTCTCACAGTGATGTTTCTCTCCCTCTCTCTAAATAAAGGGGAGGGAAAAGCAGGGGAAAAGAAGGGAGGGGAAGAAAAAAGAAAACCTCCTTTGACCCATCCCCTCACTAAAGGGCAGAAACACCAATTTCAAATAAAAACAAATAGAAAAAGGAAGGAATTGGAGTTCATACAACAAATATATGACAAGAAAAAAGTGATGAACAGAATAATGCTACAAGCAATTAAAGCACAACAGAATGACGTGCTCATGAAACAGATAAATGGTACTTGCCTAGTATTTCAAAACAGTCAGTTCTCTGTAATGGCAAGAAGAGTGAAGAGGTCACATGAACACCCATAGTCAACGTTTCTGAAAACTGAGTTAAAAAAAAAACAAACCCCAACAGTGTTCACAAAAGCCAAAGAAAGGATTAAATTTCAAACACTACAACCGTAAGGAGGGGTAAAAATGATGAGCGGGACACTACCCTCCCTTGGCTTGAGGGTACTGTCCAGCCCCTCAAAGTTATGGCTAGAAAATGGTGGCAGGACAAGCTGGCTAAAAGTGCTAGGTATCAGAGTTCAAAGCTGGGGAAGCAACAAAAACTCAGAAGTGTCTGACAGTACAAGAAATGTAAGAGTGACAAATTCAGGGCATAAAATGTTGAAATCCATGCCTGACAGGTGAACAACATATGCTCAGAGGAAACCACAAGAAGCATGGGAAAAAGCAGTCAGGGACATGAAAGAAATCTTTTGAAAGAGTACCATGAAGCCAAGTCTGTGAATTTGATGTTCTTTCCTAACCATCTCTAGCTAGGTTTGCAAAAAGCTTGAAATGTCAGAGCAGAGTCCAAAGCTGGCAGAGGAGCTATAACCCAGAGAAATCCTCAGAAGAAAACCACCGACACAGTAAGTTCATTTATATTCAGAAGCTTACAGGCACAGGGGAGACCCATAGAGTACCAGAATAAAGAAACATCAGAGGAAAGACAAAACAAGGACAGAGATATAAGCAGTTACCTCTGACAGGGAAAACAAAGTTTCTAGTTCAACTCTAAGCAATTTAACTGCTTGCTACAATAAAAATGCAGTAATCCTCAGAAGAACACAGGAGTTCAGTCACTACAACATATCCAATTTTCAACTAGACAAGCAATACAACAGTGAAGTGTGACCTCTATGCAGGCAAAAAGACAGTCAACAGAAACTGACTCTGAGTCAGCTTGTAGTCGGTCAAGTCCTAAGAATGTTGCATACAACAGACTTCAAAGCAACTATAATAAATATTTCAGAGAATTTGAAAAATATGCTCAAAGACTTGAAGAAAATATGGTACTAATGAGTAAACAGATAAAACAATGTCAACAGAGAAAACAAATGAGTAAAATATTCACTGAAATGAACTTTCTAGACTGGCTAAACCATAGATTGATGCTTTCTTCTCCATCTGTAATGAACTTGAATAAAGAATAATTGAAGAGCCCTCAACCAGAGTGGCTCAGTTGATTGGGTGTCGTGTCACAAAGTGAAAGGTTGCTGGTTCAATTCCTGGTAAAGGCACGTGCCTGGGTTGCAGGTTTTGTCCCCAGTCAGGGCACATTCAAGAGGCAACCAATTGATGTTTCTCTCCCTCCCTTCCCTCCTCTCTCTAAAAACAAATAAATAAAATCTTTGAAAAAAGAACTGAAGAAAGAAAAAGAGATGAACAAAAAATGAGTAGAGTATGAAGACATGTTTGAAAGAAAGCAGCACACTAATTGGAATTCCAAGAAAGGAGAAAAAATTTCTGCAGACCCAACATCTGAAAAAATCCCCACAAAGCTCAATGTACTTCATGCAGAATAAACATAAATAAAACTACTAAGACACATCTTAGTCACACCACTGTAAGCAAAGTTAAAGATAATCTTAAAAGCAGCCAAAGAAAAATGACATTCTATACATGCAAAAATAATGACACGAAAATACACTGGTTTTGCATTAGAAACTACTGAAAATCTGAAGATACCGGGACCAAATATTCAAACTTCTGAAGAGGGAGGAATGGGGGTGGGGAAACTTGTCAACCAAGAATTCTATTATCCATCAAAACTATCCTTTAAAAATAAAGGTGAAATAAGGACATTTTCAATAAAAAGCAATTTATCACTGTCAGATCTCTACCACAAGAAATGCTAAAGAAAGTTTCTAGTCCAAATGGGAATTACACTAACTGGCAACTTAAATGTACAGGAAGAAATAAAGAAAAGCCAGAAATAGTAATTACGTGGTTATATGTAATATATAATTTTGTGTCTTAGTTTCTATAAATAATGACTGCTTAAAAAAAAATTAAAATACTATTAAGAGGTTTACGAAGCACAGATGTGTACTTTGTGTGTATATATATGTGTGTGTGTGTGTGTGTGTATACATATATATGTATATGTAACACCCACTGAGAATACAAGGAAAATGGAAATACACCATTAAACAAAGTAGACAGATGTAATACATATGACAATAGTACTAAGGATAAGAAAAGAAAATGGAAATATACTATTGAAAAAAATTCTGTGTTTTACCTGGGATAGTTCAATATTAATGCTAAGTAGATTGTGATAAAGCTAAAATGCATCTTATAATCCCTAGAGAGCAATTACCATCACCCCAAAAAAGCAAAGAAATACAGTAAAAAAAAAAATTTAAATTAAATTTAAAGTTTTTGACTAATATAAAAACCAAAAGAAATAAAGACAAATTTCTTTCCAAAAAATAAAAAGCACAAAAAACAAACCTAAATACAACCATACCAATATTTATTTCAAATGTAAATAGTTTAAACATTCTGATCAAAAGGAGAAAAAAAATCTGAAGACCTAGCATCTGAAAAATCCTCCAGGATGTCAACATCATGGTGGGGTGAGAAGACCTGCGTATTTCTCCCCTTAAATTTACAGAAGTCAGGAAACTTTAATTCAACAAAGGATCCCCTGCCAAATGCACCCGAGAGATACACGTATTGAGATATCCAGAGGTGGGTGTACTAGAATGAGGCGGGAAGGTGGCACAGGAGGCGGGACAGAAACACAGACTGCAGCCACAGTCCAGCACCTGCCCTGGTCCCAAATGACATGACAGGGGTGCACAAGTCAGGCTGCACACAGCAGACTAGACAGCAGGAGGGACAGAAGCAACATTTTAGCCTGTGTTGCTAGCACCCACTGTGGATAAACCTGGTAAATGGACAGAAATGCAGAATAACATATGGTGGCCATGGCCTACTGGATGTCAATAGTAGCAAGGGGTAAAGCTGCAGACTGGTGAGCTGGCCTACCCTCACTGGCCCCTCATCCACCCATCACAGCAGAACACCTGTACAGGCAGTGCCAGGAACTTGCAGGCCCTGAGCCCCGTCACCCACCACCATCCTACTACAGGGGTGATGTCCTGAGACTCAAGACAACCTAAACACAAAGGGGACATCCCACAACCTCAGGGAATACGGGGCATTTTCCATGACCAAGATGACAGGTTAGAGATAACAAAAACTTGCATTATTGCACCACCTCCTGGTAAACAAAAGAAAGACCACTTATCAACCTGATGAATTAAGAGCAAAACAGTTCTTAAAAAAGAGTTCACTAACTCAAAGGTCCAGGAAGAGAAACAATCCATCAAATACCATGAAAACCAAGGAAAGAAGGTAACTCAGAAAGAAAATGAAGAATCTCCAGAAATCAAACTCAAAGACATGAAAGACTGTTGCATAAATGACAGAATTCAGGACTGCAGTTATAAAATAAATTCTGTAAGATATGAAAATGCAAAACAAAAAACCCCCAAAACAAAACAAAAAACCCAAAAACACACCTCAAAAAAGATACAAGAAAACGCATAAAAGCAGTTAAGCTCAGGAATAAAAATCAATGAAAAAGAGTACTTTATCAAAGAGACTAAAACTATAAAGTAGACCCAGATGAAGAATGCATTAGAAAGCATTTGAAACTGCAGACAAGATGGAAAAGATAATTAGTGAGCTCTAAGATGGAAATCTAGGAATGACTTAAGTGGAAAAGAGAACAGTTTAAAAAAAAAAAAAGAATTCTGTAAGAATTGACTCCATTAGAAAGATCAAATGACAATGCTGGATATACCAAAAGGAGGGGAGAGGTGGTATCAGAGAGCATATTCAAACAAATAATCAATGGGGAAGTCCCAAACCTATGGAAAGAGCCAGATCCTTGTATTCAAAGCAGCTAACACCACCAAATTACCTCAATGCAAAAACCTTCTACAAGATACATTATATTGAAACTGTCAGTTAATGCCAAAGTAAGAATTCTCAAAGCAGGCAGGGAAAGAAAAGACAGTAACATACAATGGAAATGCCATTAGATTATCATCAGAAAATTCTGTAGAAACCTTACAAGTCAGGAGAGAGTAGAATGAAATATTTAAAATACTGAAGGAAAGAACCACCACCTAAAAATAATAGAGGGTCCGGCAGAAGTAATACCTGCTTGAGTGTGGTTGGTAAGGTAATAATACGGGTGTAATAATTTATAGTTTTAATTTGAACATTTCACCTAAAATGTCCTGTGGTGTGTTTGAGTGTGCTATTGTGATGTTACAGAATTACATGCTTATGATTTTATAATAAAAGATTTTGTAATAAAAAAGGGCATTATTTGTGCCACACCCTGTATATCCAGCAAAGTTATCCTTTAGGTAGGAAGGAGAAATAAAGGTGTTCCTAGACAAACAAAAGCTGAGGGAATTTACCACAAGACCTGAATTATAAGAAATATTGAAAGAAGCGCTTCCTGAAATAAAATAACAAAAGTATACAAACCCCTGAGTAACATGACAAATGCAGGAAACTGCAACTGTATTTCAGAATATGGTATTAAACAATTATTAAATACTTATTATAAAAGTTAAAGGGGGGAAAACATTTTAAAGAGAGTGTAATTTGTAATTTGGAAACAAAAGCACAGTATAAAAAGGGATAATGTGTGAGAACAAAAACATCAAAGAGGAAGCAAAAAGGACTGAACTTGCACAGGTTAATGAGGACAATGTGCAATCAAAAAAATAAGGACTATATGTACGAAACTTTTTTTGGACACAAACCTAATGGCAACCACAAAACAGAATCGAGAGCTTACACGTACACACATGCACACATAGCCACCTCTGAGCAAAACATCACAGAAAACCACCAAAACTAAAATAGAAACACAGGGAAAAAGAAACAATGGAGACACAGAGCCACCAGGAAACAAATGATAAAATGACTGTTGTAAAGTCCTCATATATCAATAACCACCCTAAATGTAGATGAACTGAACTCACTGATCAAAAGGTACTAAGTATTGGATAGACTAAAAACAAAATCCAACTACGTATGTTGCCTTCAGGAGACCCACCTTGGCTGCAAAGACAACACAGACTCAAAGTGAAGGGGTGCAAAATTATACTGCAAGCAAATGGCATCCAGAGAAAAGCTGGTGTAGCAGTAATTGTATTAGACAAAATAGGTTTCAAGATAAAAGAGGTAACAAAAGATAAATATAGATATTTTTATAACTATTAAGAGAACAATTCAACAATAAGACATAACACATCAACAGATATGCACCCAACCTGGGACCACCAAAATATATAAAGCAATTACTAAAAAATGTAAAGGGAGAAAATAAAATACAATTACAGTAGGGATCCTGAATACCCCACGGACAGCAATGGATACAGAAAGTCAACAAGTATCAACCTTAAATAGCACTGTAGAAAAAACAGACATGATTGATATTTATATAACTTTCCATTCCAAAATAGTAAAATATATATTCTTCTCAAGTGCTCCTACAACATTCCCAAGGACAGACCATATGGTGGCGCACAAAACTAGTTTCAATAAATTTAAGACAACTGAAATACCACCAAGCATTTTTTTCCAACCACAACAGTATGAAACAAAATTAACTACAAGAAGCAGGAAAAACCACAAATGTGTGGTGACTAAAGAACATGCTACTGAACAACTTACTGGGTCAAAGGAGAAATAAGAGATCAAGGTACACAGAGACAAATGAAAATAAAAATACAACATATCAAAATTTTAGGGATGCAGCAAAAGTAATAGAGAGAAGTTTATAGCATTACAGGCCCACCACAAGAAACAAGAAAAATCTCAAATAAACAATCTAACATTACATCTTAAAGAAAGAAAAAAGGAAGAACAAATGAATCTTAAAGTCAGTAGAAGGAAATAATAAAAATTAAGAGTAGAAATAAATCAAATAGAGAACAAAGATTAGAAAAAATTGAACGAAGAGGTAGTTCTTCTAAAAGACTATTAAAATTGATAAACCTCTGTCTAGACTCACTAAGGCGGGGCGGGGGGGGCGGGGAGAGACTCAAATAAAGTTGGAAATGAAATGGAGAAAGTTACAATGGATACCATAGATATGCCAAGGGCTATACAAGACTAAGAAAGGTTATATTCCACCATATTTGATAACCTAGAAGAAACAAATTCTTAAAAATATACAACCTTCTTAGACTGAACCATGAACAATTAAAAAACCGAAACAAACTGATCACTTCTAACGAAATTGCAACAGTAATAAAAAATTTCCCAAAAAGCAAATGTTCATGATCAGACGGCTTCACTGAAGAACCCTGCCGAACATTCAAGAAGATTTAACACAAATCCTTCTCAAATTCTTCCAAAAAATTTAAGAGGAGGGAATACTTGTTGACTCATTTTACAAGGCCAATACTACTCTGTTACCAAAACCAGGCAAAGACAACTCAAAAAATAAAAAAATAAAAAATCACACGCCATTGTCTCTGATGAATACAGATGCAAAAATCCTAAGCAAAATATTAGTCAATCAAATACAAGAATACACCAAATACACCACAATCAGATCAAGTTAATTCCAGTGATACAGGATGGTTCATTATTAGCAATTTAATCAAAGTGGTACAGTGCATTAATAAAAGATAAAAATCCTATGATAATGTCAATAGATGCAGAAAAGACATTTGACAAGATACAATATCCATTCATGATAAAAACACTCAATAAAACAGGTATAGAAAATGCCTCAATATAATAAAGGCCATATATGACAAACCCTCAGCTAGTATCATACTCAACAATGAAAAACTGAAAGCTTTCCCTAAAAGACCAGGAATAAGACAATGGTGCCACTCTCATACAGTACTGTAAGTCCTCACAGCCAGAGCAATGAGGTCAAAAGAAAAAAAGGAGGGAGGGAAGGAAGGAAGGCAGGCATCCACACTGGGAATGAAGAAGTAAAACTGTCGCTATTTGCAGATGACATGAGACCTTTTCTAAAGAAAACCTTAATGTAGAAAACCTTAATGACTCCACCAAAAGACTAACAGAAACAATAAACTAGTACAGTAAAATTGCAGGATACAAAATCAATACACAAAAATCCTTTGTGTTCCTATGCATATATCAACAATGAAATATCAGAAGAAGAAAATCCCATTTACAAATGCAAACAGAGGAATAAAATATCTAGGAATAAACAACAAAGAAAGTGAAGGACTCGTACACTGGAAACTTCAAGACTCTGTTGAAAGTTATTGAAGAAGACACAAAGAAATAAAAGATAACCCATGTTCATGAATTGGAAGAATTAACACTGTTAAAACAACCATATTAACTAAAGCAATATACAGATATTATGCAATCTCCATCAAAATGCCAATGACATTTTTCACAGAAAAAGATAGAATCCTCAAATTTGTATGGAAGCACACAAAACCCCCAAATAGCCAAAGTGAGCCTGAGAAAAAAGAACAAAGTCGAGGTATCACACTCTTTGACTTCAAACTATGCTACACAGCTAAAATAATCAAACCAGAACTGAGGGCCCCAATAAACCCACATTAAGATGAGCAACTAATTTTTGAGTAGGAGCCAAAGACATACGACAAAGAAAAGAAAGCTTCTTCAATAAATGGTGCTGGGAAAATTGGAAAGCTACATGGAAAAGGGTGAAGTTAGACTGCTATTTGACACCTCACACAAAAATTAACACAAAAAGGTTAAAGATTTGAATATAAGACCTGAAATAAAAAAATGCACAAAAGAAAACATATGCACTAAACATATGTGCCTCGGTCTCACAGGGGTTTTTGTGAACTTGATCACAAATCTAAGAGAAACGCAAAAATAAATGAATGGGACTATATCAAACTAAAACGCTGTGCACAGCAAAAGGAATCATCGACAAAATGAAAAGCAATCTACTGAATAAAGGATATTTGCAAACACCTCTAATAGCCAAAATATATAAAAAATTCACACATCTAAACAAGAACAAAAACAATGTGATTAAAAAAATGGGCAGAGGACCTCAATAGACACTTTTCCAATGGAATATACTGATGATCAAGAGATAAATGAAAAGATGTTCAACACTACTAGTTATAATGGAAATACTAATCAAAATTACAATGAGATACCACCTGTTAGAATGGTTATTATCAATAAGATACGAAATAACAAGTGTTGGAGAGGAGAAAGGAAACCCTCGCACTCTACCAGTGAGAAAGTAAATTCATACAGGTACTATAGAACACCGTATGGAGGTTCCTTAAAAAATTAAGAATAGACTACCATATGACCCAGCAATCTCTCTTCTAGGTATCTACCTGAAAAATTATGAAAACACTTATACATAATGATATGTGTAACTCTATGTTCATTGCAGCTTCATTCACAATACCAATACACGGAAACAACTTAAGTGTCCTTTGAAGGATGACTAGATAAAGATGTGGTACATAATATAATGGAATGCTACTCAGCCATAAAAAAAGATGTAATATTTCCATTTGTGACTACATGGAAGGATCTTGACAGTATTAAGTGAAATAAGTCAGATGGAAAAGGACAAGAACCATAAAATTTCACTTAATTGTGAGATATAAAATAAAAGGCACCAAACTCATAAATACAACAGAATGGTGGTTACCAGAAGAGAAGGGGGGAAAGGGGGAAAATGAAAACTGTAAAGAGGGTCAAATAAACGATGAGAGGAGGAAACTAGGCTTTAGGTTGTGAGCGCACAACAGAGTATACAAATGTTGTATATTATAAAGTTATACAACTAAAACTTGTTATTAACTAATGTTACCCTAATACATTTGTTTTTAAAAAGCCCTCAAAAAGCTCACCATACCTCATGCATTGTCAAATTGGATTTTTTCAAAAGCAATAACCAACTACATTCATGTTTCAAAAACACGTTATTTTTTTTTTCTCACCGACTATGTATTTTTTTATTGTTCTAGAGACAGAAGGGGGATGGAGTAGGGAGGGAGGGAGAGAGAAAGAGACAGACAGACAAAGACAGAGACAGACATTGATGTGAGAGCAACATCTCTTGGTTGCCTCCCATACGCATCCCAACAGGGGATCAAACCAGCGACCTTAGGTATGTTCCCTGACCAGGGAACCAACCCGCGACCTTTTGGTTATGGGATATTTCAACCAACTGACCACGTGGCGAGGGCAAAAGAAGTACATTAAATATAAAGACAAACAAACTAAAAGGCTGAATAAATATATCTTGTATACCAAGGCTAGAAAGGGTATATTAATATAAAACAAAGTAAGGCCTTAACTGGTGTGGCTCAGTTGGTTGGACACCATCCTGCAAAGCAAAAGGCTGACAGTTCAATAACCAGTCAGGGCACATATGCCTCAGCTGCAGGTTCAGTCCCCACTGGGGGCGCATGCCAGAGGCAGCTGACAGATGTTTCTCCCTCTCTTCCTCCTCCCTCTGTAAAATATATGTATTTTTTAAAAAGCAGTATTACTACATACAGAGACACTTCAAAATGAATTTAAAAAGCAACAGAATAAGAAGACATATATGCATATATATATGCATCTAATGACAACATCAAAATATATGAAGAACAGAAAGCAAACATAGACAAATACACTTTCATAGTTAGAGATTCTAACATATTTCTCAGTAACTGATAAAACTGGAGCAAATAAGAGTATAGAAATGAGGTCTAACAAGATCAACCTTAATTTAGCCATTACTTGTGAACACTCCACACAACAATAAAAAATTATATAACCTTTTTAAGTGCACAATGAACATTCACAAACACAGAAAATATACTAGCCCATCAAAGATGTCTAAACAGAGTCTAAAGACTAGAATCTTACAGAAAATGTTCTCTGATTACAATGGAATTAAAAAAAAATCAAAACTAAAATATCTAGTAAAACTTCAAATACCTGAAAATTAAACAACTTAACACTTCTAAAAAATCTATGGGGAAAAAACCCCAACATGGGAAAGCAGAAAATATTTTGAACTACAGTAAAATGAAAGTATATCAAACTTTCTCAGGATACATTAAAGCAGGGCTTAAAGATCATTTACAGCATTAAATATTCATATTAGAAAACAAGGTGTTTTAAACCAGTGACCCAAACTTCCCCTTATGAAACTAAAAGAAAAGTAAATTAAACCAAAAGTGTAGCCCTGGCAGGTGTGGTTCATTTGGTTGGGCACCATCCAGTAAACAAAACAGAAAGGTCATGGGTTTGATTCCCAGTCAGAGTACATGCCCTGGTCATGGTGCTCAATGTTTCCCTCTCTCCCTCCCTTCCCTTCTCTCGAAAAAAAGAGGGGGCCCTGGCTGGTGTGGCTCAGTGGATTGAGCACTGGTCTGTGAACCAAAATGTCAACACATTCACAAAGACAATTCCTCAGACGATGATGCAATTCAATTACAAAATAAATTGTGATGACACAGATTTGTCATCTTAAAAATATTTAAAGTATTCAAAAAAAAATCCTTGTGGCTGTAATTTTTTAATACTTTTTAGCTTTTAAAACATATGAATATAATATATATCCTAACCAAAAAGGGTGAATATTTTAAGTACACAAAAAAGAAAATCTAAAGATACTTAAGACTGAAAAAATAAGTATGTAAGATGTAGCTAAAGCTGTACTTACAGGTTAACTTTACAGTCTTCATTAAAGAACAAGATGAGTGGCCCTGGCGAGGAAGCTCAGCTGGCTAGAGCTGTTGTCCCAATATACCAAGGTTGTGGATTCAATCCTCAGAGTACATACAAGAATCAACCAATGAATGCATCAATAAGTGGAACTAATTGATGTTTCTCTCTCCTTTCCTCTCTCTAAAAGAGTGATAAAAAATAAATAAATACAAAGAACAAGATGAGCTAAGTGTTCAACTCAGTAACCTAGGAAAAGAACCAGATAACCTAAAGAATGCAGAGGAAATAAAGAGCCAGCAATAAAAATATAGAAGACAAAGATACAATAAAATCAGTATTAAACAAATTCTTGAATAAAATAAAATATCTTCAAGAAAACAGGTACATAAAACACGAAGCAAATTAAAGGTATATAATCATAGATCCAGTATAGATTTTTAAATATCCTAAGAATATTCTAATATAAAAAACTACAGGCCATTACTGACTCAAAAATACAAGGCACTACTAAATCAACAGGAGCTAATTAATAGACAATCAAATCGCTCCCCTTCTATCTTAAGAGGCAGCAGAGTCGCAGATGATTTTCTCAGATGAAGTAAAACAAAATCTCTAAAAAACAGAAAATGCAAAGATCTGGCAAACTGTGTAAAACTTGAAAAAAGCACCTTTAGTTACTTCTCCTTAAAACGACTATTATAACACTGATTACAAGGAGAACTGAAGAACGCACATGAAATAAATATACCGTAACTAAACTCAATTTATGCCAGATATGCAAGGAGGACTGAATATCAGAAAATATACATTTAAAAATTAAAAGGAAAGATGAGCTAATATGACACTCTGATAAACACAGAAAACACTATACACTATAATTCAATAATGTTTCCTGATTTTAGATCTCCTCATAGGCCTGGCATAAAAGAGAACTTTACCCAGCCCTGACTGGTATGGCTCAGTGGGTTGGGCATTGTCCAGAAAACCAAAAACTGGTCAAGGCACATGCCCGTGTTTCCAGTTGGGTCCCCGCTTGGGGTCGTGTGAAAGGCAACAGGTCCATGTTTATCTCCCTCCCTTCTCTCTCTAAAAATAAATAAATAAAATCTTTGAAAGACAATTAAAGAGAGAACTTTCAACAGATTTTTAAAAGGTATATAGCAAAACGTCTACAGCTTTAGCTTAATAGTAAAATTTTATGGGACTTTTAGAATTACAAATAAAACAAGAAATGTTTGTCATAACTTATATTCAAAATTGTACAGGATGGTTCCACTCAATGTAATAAAAAAATAACAGGTCTGAGTTGGAGGAAAAAAAAAATCTCTATTTGCACAAGACATGACTGTCTATACATAAATTAAAAGAATCTACAAATTTTCAAATAACGACATAGTTCAACAAGGTGGTGTTAACCAATCAGAAAATATAACTTTGAAGCGGTTCCATTAATAAGATCAACCAAAAATCTATATTATCCAGGAATAAATCTAAAACAGGTTGCGTAAAACTTCCAGAAAGTTCATAACAGGCATTACTGACCAAAAAGGGGGGTGGGGGTGGGCGGGAGGGAGAGAGAGAAAAGAGACATAGAGAGGTAGAAGGGAGGTAGATATCTGAGTAGGGAAACATTTGTCTTGCCCCATGACCTTGGATCCAATTCCCTTCTGCTAACTTATATTGGGTAAATCATTCCAACTATTGCCCTTTCTCCCTATCCTGATAATTCATTAATTTCCCCCTCCAACAACTATTTCCCATCATCACACAATATACTGTAATTTCTTCTTTCTTAAAGCACACAAAGCCTGGGGCCTACCTCATCTCCCTGGTTCCTTTTACAGTACAGTACTGGTCTTACAGTTCCCCAAAATCACCTCCAGTTCTTTTCCGATTCTCTCATGAGTCTGTATCAGACTCTAGTGCCCCGAACTCCACCAAAACTGCTATTGCCAAGTGGCCTCTGTGCGCCAAACCCAAATCAATTGTTCGTCCTTAGCAACAGCCCAGAACACAGTGGCTCATTACTCCTTCCTGAGTATTATTTCACCTGGCTTCCAGGGCACCAATATCTCTTCTGTGCATTACTATCCTGCCCAAATCTTTTCTTTTGTTTTATTTTTTGTTTGTTTTTAATAAAACTGTCTATCACCACCCCCTTCCCCCAGCTCTAAAAATGCTCCCAAGATTGAATCTTCACGTCTTTTCTCTCCCTAACACTTACTCCCCAAATGATTTCAATCATGGCTTTAAAAATCGGGTACATACACTCATATCTCCCAAAATAATCTCTGGCCTAAGCATATGCCCTATCACCATTATAAACAAAGACCGTTTTTTCCTGCTCAACACCGCCACCTAGACGTCAAAAAAAAGTCAAGCTTGACAAGTCTAAACTCCAACCCAAATTCATCCACCAGCCCTCTCTAACAAGACCAAGGCTACCTCTTAACACACACCTGGCTAAATAAATGGCAAATCCGACCTGAAAAATGCTGGGTTCTTTCCATTGCTCATTTCCTCATATCCAGTATTCACTCCATACGTAAATCCTGCTCAGCTCTAAATTAAACTACACCCTAAATGCAATCACTAATTACTTCTTGTATCACACTGCGACCCGGGACTCAAACTACCGTTGCCTTTTGCCAGTCCCCACGGTCCTGGATTCCCTCCTAGAATTTACACCATGGACATAATAAGATCCCCCCAAAATTTAAAGAATTGTTAATTTCATTACATGATTCCTCCAATGATTTTTCATTGTACTGAACATAAATTTCAAAGTAATTAGCATAAAAAGTACCCACTTGGACAACACTGATACCCTGATCTCATCTGCCATTCTCTTCCTTTATCTCCTGACAAACTGGCCTCCATACTTCTCCTTGAAATTCACAAAATCTTCAATGTCAAGTCATACCACTTTCCTCTCAAATTCTAAATTCACCTCATCAGGCTTAGACAATTACATTAAAAAAAATTTCAAAACTTACCGTGCCAGCGCAATCCTAAATCAATTGGAGATACTACGAGAAAAGAAGCTACTTGCGATAACCACTCAGATTCACTTGGTTGGAAAACTTTATGAAATAAGGAAAGAAATTTCTTCAACTAAACCAACAGAACAGGCCAGGGCACTAGTTGTAACAACTTCAGGGAGCCACAAGACCTGACGTTTCCTTCTCACGTCCTACCTCTTTTCTCAAGGACTATAATAAATTCCATACCTATAACTACACACACGATCAAACAATACCAAGGTCAATACAGATGACGAGAAACGATATTAGATGCTCAGGGCAAATAGGCCACAAGGAATCTCCAGGCATGGCGCGCACGTGGCGCGCGGGTTGCGGGGTGGGCCCCCGGGCACTTGCGCAAAACAGCCAGCCCAGGTTTCTGGCCCGCCGCCCCCGCCCCCCCCCGCCCCCTCCCTTCCCCCTCTCCCCCTCTCCCTTCCCGTCTCTCTAAAGCGAGAAGTGGAAGGAAGCCAAGGGAGGCAGGGAGCTTCTTGGGGCAGGTGCTTTCCTGTGTCTCCGGGGTGCACGGCTGTTATCTACAGTGCCACGGTGTCCGGCGCAAATCAGCCAGCCGACTCCGGCGGGGACGGGCGCGCCACCCGAACTGCTCAGGGAACTTCCAGGCGACCGTATCTGGTAGGGCAAGCGTCTAACCCCTATCGGAAGGCCATGCGAATCACGACAGCGCGGTGCGGTCAGACAGGTGCCCGCAGAGGAAACTGACCCCATCCGTAAACGTAAACGAAAAGACCTCTGAAGTGGCAGAGGCGGCACACGAGTGACGGAGGGGCAGCCTCTCCAACCAATGGCGGGAACACATCACCCACATGTGCGTTAGGAAGTCGGACCCCAACTTCATGCCAAACACACAACGCAACCGCAGAACGACGCGGGAAAAACAAACCCCACGTAAAGTTCATACGGCAGGAAACCCCACTTTCCAATGAAAAGAGAGAGAAGAGGGGACAGGACGACCATCTCGACCTCGAGGTAGCAAGCGTCCCCCGAACAAGAAATAAAACGCCGAGAACTATTTGCACTACACTAAACCGTAGAACGTCACCAGGCGGGCGCGTGACGTGCGTTAACTACAGCTGACCCTGGAGCAGTTCTGAAGATAGGGGCGCCACGCCCCACGCCCCACGCCCCACGCCAGACTTCTGATCTTCCCCCAGAACTTCACTACCCTCGTCGACCCTTCGCGCCCACGGACTCGACCGAGCACGGATCGAAAACCGTCTTCTGGATCCCCACCTTGGAAGGCAAAAACACTCTTTCCCTACCGGCCCGATGAATCTGCAGAAGAGAGCCACTCGGGATTACGAAAGGGCACACTGCAGTTGGGCCGGCGGGGATGGGGGGGTGGGCTCGGGTGGTGGCAGGGAGGAGAAGAGAGCCCCGCCCCGCCCCCAAAATACCCTTCTCCCTAGAGGTAGAACCCCAGAGATCAAGCCCGCCGCCCCCCCCC